>CM021315.1:1738324-1758758 GCA_010645155.1 Tigriopus japonicus
TTTCCCGCTCAGATCCTGAGGTATGAGCCCGCAAACGGAGCCACAGAGAGAGATGGGAGGCGGGTTTCTCACTTCCTTCCTTAATTTGTAGTTTGTCGACAGATTGAAGAGCTGAAAGAAGCGAAAGACTCTGACTCGATGAGTGACTCACTCATGCACCGACAGACTGACAGTCCGACTGACACACGTACAAGAACACGGCCCTGCTCAGGGTGACCCATCTGGGAGACCGGAAAGAGTGACTGACAAGTTGTATTTGATGGGATTCGAGTACTTGAATCCAAAGACTTGAATCAAGCCTTCCACACGGGCGGTTGCCAACTGGAGTCACCGCAAAAAAACGAAAAAAATACGGATTGGTTCGCGGTAAGCAACGTCAAGCTACAGAAACAAGTTTGCGTCTCAAGACACTCCTGATCTAAAGTCAAAACAGTTAGTGATATCATCAGTAGCATTCAGTGCTCCTTAATGAAAAACGAGATTCAGTGCTCCTTAATGAAAAACGAGATTCAGTGCTCCTTAATGAAAAACGAGATTTGGAGCAGTGGTTGAAGAAGGAAATAAAAAAAAAGACAATTTCACAAATAAGTAAATTTGTGAACCCACAGATCATATAATGACTAGATGTCGCATTGGCCCGGTCCGTCGGCGAGAGAAAAGTGACACCACTTGGCCCAGCTGCGCTAGCTTCGAAATCTCAGGGCGACCGCGTGCTCAGAAGTAACGACGCCCGCTCGCGTCGAGAACAAAGTACGTACGGTACGGTACGTTGAGTTTGTTCAAGATTTGGCCATGCTGGCAAAATTTTGAAAAGTTCGAAATTCCCACCATTTTAGGGTGTAGTGTTATGTACCGGCTGATGAAGCAAAGTTGTCCACC
This sequence comes from Tigriopus japonicus, assembly GCA_010645155.1. Lineage (NCBI taxonomy): Eukaryota > Metazoa > Arthropoda > Copepoda > Harpacticoida > Harpacticidae > Tigriopus > Tigriopus japonicus. The sequence continues at coordinate 1,739,204 of CM021315.1, forward strand.
TTTTTCTCGCACGAAGCGAGGTCTAGCCATTATATGGTCTGTGGGTAGTGATGTGACTTGTAGTGATGGGACGAGACGGTATCTCCAATACACGAGACCAACTGATGCCGGTCTCAATTAATACATCTTAGAAGCTGGCATCAATACTGTATCAAGTAGTGATGGGGGGCAAACAAGAGATTGGGCAAGCTGTATTGGCACAATGCTTGGGCTTGCTGAAGCTTGGCATAGCTTGGGTGCTTGTACAAGTACTTTTCCCAGCTAACAGGTTTGCCAAATTTGCTATGAACGAAGAATAAACTTGCCATCCGAATTTCACTAAACCAGGCTGATTCAGTTAAATAGGGCCCATACCTTTGAAAGGATGTATTTTTAAGAAAATTACACACTTCAATTCTCTCACATGGGGAAATGCAAAAGATTTCGAGAATACTAAAAAAAGATTTGGCATTTTACTTTTTCATGCCGGCAACTCTGAGTAAACGAGATTGTTCTGGAAGTGTGACTTCTAAATCTCGGTCTTGATTAGCCTCAAAAGTGCATTCATGTGTGGCCTAGAACCGAAACAAAAAAAACCATGGTTTTGCAAATGCTATCCAAATTGAAATATTATTTTTGTATCACTTTCACTATTTATTGCTAAATTATTAAGGTCAAAAGATCATCGAAAATGCAACTTGACATTTTTTCTTCTAAGTCACACTGCAAGCATCTTAACTCTTCAAAGAGCAACTGCCGGCAACTGCATCTTCCGATGTTCCTTGAGCTTGGGAAGTGTATTGGTGTATTGCCCAAGTAATGCTTGTCAACAACTTGTTCTTGGGTGTTTGTGATGACTCATTACTTGCCCAAGTCACATCACTAAAGAAGCTCATGGGAAAGAAGCGTCATCACAGTCAAGTTGTTTGGATTTTTTGAAGCTTCGAGTGTTTGCCGTTGTTGTCGCCACCACCAATCAGGAAGTTCAAGTTATAACCCAAGTCGATTTTGCAATCAATTTACATAGCTGATGCCAGTAAAAAATTATCCAGTCATTGCATCATAAAATAAGATAGATTCAAGCCCTTCAATGGATATTTTTCGGTCAAAGTCTCCTATTTAATGTATTTTTTTCTCTTGCACTTCCTGGTATGTTTGGATTTTTTAAAGCTTCATGATAAAGCCGCCGTCGCTAGTGTTCTGACGACGCTTCTTTCACATGAGCTTCTGTACACATCACTAGTATCAAGTCTTACGAACGAAATGACAGCTACAAAAGGTGTCCGTCACCGATTGAACCTATTCGTATTTAACAATTTTGTTAAAGCGTGTAATCGAAATCTAACTCTCTTTTGAGGTATGTGTTTTGCATGGAGACAATTGACCTTTATTGACGCCGTATCAAGTAGCTTTTTTCACTGAAATGGTCTGTTTCAATATGGTTCCTTTGATATTCAAGTCTTAGCTGCTAGTCACACTTCTTAGCCAGGTTGACTAGAATGTGGTAATGATGTCGTGATTTGCCACCTGATTTCAATGTTGATGGGCTTTTGCATATGGAAATTTCAAATAATAACTCGGCACTAATGATTGAAATAAAATCTTGTGTTGCAATGTAATAACATAAGCAGTCGTTAAATGAAGTATTCTCCGGCAATTTGGGGATACAACGTAAGTTTTTGTGTTGATAAATAAGATTTCACGTCACACTTTCAGCGGTCCTTCAGGTATTTTTGATCAAAACTCTGAAGCCACAATGTTGTGCGAAGATGTGGAATAAACAAGATGTTCCTTGCTTTGAAATTAATATTGTTCACGTTTAAAGCAAGGGAAAAATAAATCTAGATATATCGTGCCTTCAGATTTAAACCAATCGAACACCATGGAGAAAAGACAAAACCCAATTTGAGCAATTTTGGCAACACTTCGCATGTCTCACTTGGTCTCAAGTAGTGATGTGACTTGGGCAAGTAATGAGTCATCACAGACACCCCAAGCACAAGTTGTTGACAAGCATTACTTGGGCAATACACCAATACACTTCCCAAGCTCAAGGAACATTGGAAGATGCAGTTGCCGGCAGTTGCTCTTTGAAGAGTTAAGATGCTTGCAGTGTGACTTAGAAGAAAAGAATGTCAAGTTGCATTTTCAATGATCTTTTGACCTTAATAATTTAGCAATAAACAGTGGAAGTGAAACAAAAAATATTTTGATTTGGATAGCATTTGCAAAACCATGTTTTTTCTTTAGTTTCCGTTGTAAGCCACACATGAATACACTTTTCAGGCCAATCAAGAATGAGATTTAACAGTCACACTTGGGAACAAGCTCGGTCACTCAGAGTTGCTGGAAAAAAAATATAAGATGCCAACTCTTTTTTTTTTTTGAAATATTCTCAAAAGCTTTTGCATTTCTCGATACAAAAGCTTTGAATTGTGTATTTTCATCAAAAGTCCATCCTAACAAGGGCATGGGCCCTATTTCGCTGAAACTTTCTGGTTAATTGAAATTCTGATGCCGAAGGTTTAGTCTTCATTCTTAACAAATTTGGCAAACCTGTAAGGTGGGAAAAATACTTGTACAGGCACCCAAGTAGACCCAAGTTTCGGCAAGTCCAAGGTACTGTACCGGACCGCTTGCCCAAGCTCCTGTTTGCCTCCCATCACTAGTCTCAAGTCGGAATCAAGACCAGCGAGACTTTCATTGTATTGGTCTCGTCTCATACTGTATGAGACATTGCTGGTATCGGCCCCATCAGTAGTGACTTGGGCAAGTAATACTGATGGAAAAAACCAATCTTTCAATCTTTCTCACGCGAGGTTGCTAGCTTTAGGTTTGCCATCACCCCTCACAAAGTACATCTTGCAAAATCAAGAAGCAAGTTCCTTCTACATAGCGCCCCTGAGCCAAAGACGAATAAAGCAAGGGGTGCCTTCTTTAGTTTCATGTAATTAGTGACAAAGTCAAAAATTGATAGGTGAATTGCAAGAACTTACTTAAATAGCTTCTGGCATATGTATCATGAGTACAAAATATCAAAACTTTTTACAAAGTTAGGCATAACAGTCTGTAGCATTGTCAACCTGACGACTGCTACGAATGCGCAACTTTGCCAGGGCTGCCAGACAGTTGTTCAACAAAAAGTCATTTCATAGGACAGTGCAATATTGTGGGCAAGGAAAACGCTCAAATGGCTTCAATTGACGTTCTAAATATTCACTGATCAATTTTGTATCTAGTTAGATTTAGTTTTCCTAAAAAGTAAGAAACTCAATGCAAATCAGGGTGAAGATTCATCAAGAGCTGACGTGACCGAGTCAATTCACAGCAGCACTGCGCTTGAACGCGCATCAAGGTTTAAGAAGAAAGAGAAGGTTATCTTCCGGCACCCACGGTTTTGGCCAGTCTTGGCCTTCAAAGGATAAAAAGGTCAAATATTATGCTTTCAAAGGTAAGCTGAGATCATGAGCGTCAGTTTGATAGTAAATAGTGCATAGGTAAAGTTGCCTCAAACAGGTCGAACCCAAGAACCACAGTACAGTGGAACCGACGTCTTGGGACCAAAATGGCACATGCGCGTACTCTTTTATTATAGCGCTCTAGGTAAGAGCTGAAAACACAACAACCAATGTGTTGGTTCTCTCGCTCGCGATTTTTTCCGTGGGCTCTGAAGGGATGATGGCCAACAAATCCGAGTTGCAGAGCCAGGGTATTGGCGGGATAGTTCCAGCACCGACCAAAGCGGCCCACTCGGTCAAAGTCCCGCGTCTGTACAAGACCTGTGCCAAGGTGCTCCAACTCCACGATCAAGGTGAGTGGCGAGCCTAGTACTATCGACAGTGCGCGGACTTCGCAATCGAAATTGGAACAAATTGGATCTAAAATAACTTGCCGTACGGAGCAAATCAATGTAACTCTGCCCGTTGCGCTCTTCTAAGTTTACAAAACAATTGACAGTAGTGCAGTGTCTTGTACTCATGTATCAAAACTAAAGTTAGTAACAACCAACCAACCTCTCTTTTACTAAGAAAGAACCGCCCTCTCCTGGTATGGACCTCAATCCGAACGCTAAGAGGGTTTAAAAACCAACTTTCCCCTGGACCACAACGGCGAGTTTCATCGCGCTCATACATTACATCCGTTATTTGTCTCCACGTGGAGGATTTATTATCATCCAATGACTATACTGAACTTAATTAAGACATGGCAAACTTTGTTAGAAATCGAAGTTATCGTAGGGTGTGTCACCTTGTCATGTTCTAGAATATATGGTATCATCTTCGAAGTTCTTTTACTGTATGATTGTGTCATTGAGTTTAGGATATTCCGAGGACAAGTAAGATTAAGTCGTTCATATTGTGTAATGGATGAGTGCGATGAAACTCCCCGTTGTGGTCAGGAGGAGAGTTTCCGGGAGAAAGTTGGTTCTTCATAATCCCTTTCCAAGAAGAATTTGGGTTCTGATAAAGGTCCATAGTCTCCTAGTTAATCTTGATGCTGTCAAAGCCATTACCTTTTTTCAGATTTTAAGTCTGCGCACTACATCTATCTATCTTTCTCTCTATTTATCGCTTTTATGCATCCATCAATGAATCGAGTCAACGAGGTGTCTCGTCCCTCTCGGGATTGATCCTGGAGCTTCTTTCACTCTGAGATTGATTGCCTGTTGTCATCGGCTCGTGTGTCTGTATTATCTTTCTAGGGCGAGGTGCACTCAAAACCTTGATTTATGCGGCTAACCATCCCAATGTCAAAGCCATGTTGGCCTTGCTCACGGCTTGCGTTGATCATCGATCCCAGCTGGCCGCTCTGCGAGACCACCTCCAATGGGCAGAACGCGAACCGCGCTTGGACCCTGACTTGGCCGACGTGTTGCTCACCGAGCTACTTTGGGGGAAAGGTCGCCTGCCCGGTCAAAGTCGACCCATTCAGACTATTCTAGCTTATGAGTCGCCCATTCGAAGTTTCCATCTCCCGGCCTTGAGCCAAAGCGTGCTCGAGCAAAAAGGACTGGCCCAAAAACGACCCCGATATGTGCGTTTGAATCGGCTCTTGATCGCACCCGATACTCGATCCGTGCTTCGGCAAATCCAAGACGATGGCTATTCATTCATAACGCAAGGTTCCTTGAATCCGAGTTATGAGCAATTTCTATCGCGTGTTCGCGATCTTCAACCCGGGCAATTCACGCTCGATTACCATATTCCAGACCTGTTGGTATTTGCTCCAGGCACGCAACTTCACGACTATTCCTTGTATCGCGCGGGCCTCCTGTTGTTGCAAGACAAGGCCAGTTGCTTGCCCGTATGTTGCCTGGACTTGCCCTCGGGTGCGGTGGTATTGGATGCGTGCGCCGCCCCGGGCATGAAGACCTCGCAAGCCGCCGCCGCCTCCGTCGCAGGGGGTGGTCCTAGAAATGGCGTACACGTGTATGCGGTGGAACGCGATCGCCAACGGAGTCAAACTCTGCGGACAATGCTCAAGTCCAGCGGGGCCGACGAGGTGGTTCGGGTATTTAACCGAGATTTTCTCCACATGGATCCGGCTCAGTTCGACGACGTCGAGTATATCGTTTTGGATCCATCTTGCAGTGGCACAGGTAATTTGTTTGTCTTTTGAATCTATGGATAAACCGGAAAATTCCCTTCAGTACATAACCTTGGCATTACAAAACTGTTTTTGACATGTTTCAGGCATGCTTAATCGCAGTGAAAACATTGATGTGAGCAACAAGCGTATTGAGACTTTGGCCAAGCTTCAAACACGCCTCCTGTTACACGCTGCTACTTTTCCTCGAGTGAAGAAGATTTCTTATTCAACGTGCTCAATCATGGACCAAGAAAACGAAGGAGTGGTGGCATGTGTGCTAGAGGACCCGAAATTTGCCTCACGGTTCGAACTGTGCCCAAACTTGTTGCCCTCGTGGTCTCGAAGAGGTCGCGGGGACCAGCGTTTTCAGGCCTGCTTACGATCAGATCCGAGTGAAGACCTTTGCAATGGGTTCTTCGTGAGTGTATTTCAGCGAAAAAATGAGACAGAGCTCGCCACTCCCCTTATCAGAGCGAGAAAACGAAAATCTAAGTCAACCCCCGAGAGCCGGCATCGAAAAGTGATGGAGTTGTCAAAAAAAATATGAATACAGCATTCCAAGAGCGTTTTATTGGTCCCAAAGCGTTGATAAATTCCATGCATTCCTACTTTCAATTGTCAGTCATTCCTCTTCGGAATCCTCAACCTTCCATGTGGTATCTTTGAAGATATCCGTAGATATTGGGATGAGTTGACCTTGAACATTGACTTGATCTTCGAATACGGATATTTGTATATCCGCGTAGTTGCGAAATTTTTGCCCTAATGGCAAATGACTGAAATTATATCTCTCATTGATAACCCCTTCAGATGGTGGAAAGAACTTGCAAACGTGATTGGTGACAGGACTCGTGGTAAGCTGATTGATCTGTAAACCCGTATTGTCATCTCGAATCACGCTGGTTACCCCGCAATGAATATCTCCGCCTATCAAAAGGACCTCTCGCTGAATGGAGTCGGCCTCTCCGGCTGCTTTCCAGTTGAAGCACAAATCGAGCAATCGAATCAATTCATCCTCATTGTACGGCCAATGGTCTCGCAGAAAGTCCATGGACGGGTTCTCCTCCACTTTCTGACGACAAACCGAAGGTTCGTCGCCGACGAATGGGGTCTCCGAGCACAAAATAATGACCTTGATGTCAGGGTTCTCGAAGAGGGCCTCAATGTGGGACCATTGTTCATCGGACAAGAGATTATTTTCCGCTGCTTGATGGCCACTCCCACTGATTCGGTTACCCCTGAGGTCGCACATGAAGATGGCTACAGGCCCATAAATGTGTTGGTGCCACTCCTTGGTTTCCTCCTCCAATTGTAGCGAACAATCCGGGTCCCAAAGCTTCCGCTGATATTCGCGATATGTTCTCATACCGCATTGGAGAAAGTTGGGATGGTACATCTGTGACCCGTCCTCTTTCCGAAGGGTGGTAAAATCATTGGCCACATCATTGTCGGACCAAATCATGAGGTTGGAGCAATTGGCCAAAACGCTCACTTTGTTTTTGCGCGAAAACACGGCTCGATACTTGCTTCGCCAGAGTTCTCGGCCTCTTAGCATCATGCTTCTCTGTTTGTCTTCGGGCAATTCGTCGAAGAGTTGGCCAAAAATGGCATCGGCGTGTCCGATGTCCTCGTTGTCCGGATAGATCTGATCCCCGACATGAAGGATCACGTCCACGTTATTGATTCCCTTCAACATTTTCATCCAGGGATCCTGTTGTCCCATGAGCAAACGACTGGGTCGATCGCAGCTCAAAGCGAGAATCCGAAATTGCTCAATATGCTCAGATTTCGTCTTAAAGTGTGCCATGCGGTGAGTGGCGTTGTACTTGCAGACGCCATTAAAAACGGCGGTGTAGCGGGTGTTGGGCTCAAGGTCCTGAAGCTGGAACACGGACGGTCTTTTGGCCTTCAGTTCTAAACTCTCCTCGGCGACGGGTTGGTCGTGCTCTGGATCTTTGTACAATTTGCATGTAACGGGTGTAAATTTTTCCGGCCCTTGCACCTCGAGCAAGATGAATGCAGAGTTCGTGGTCACTTCGCCAATCACGGGACCGGTTAGAATCCGAACGTCGCTATTCGTATCGACTACATATCCATGAATAATATGAATCTTGGTGCTGCCTCTTCGTAAGGCCCTTTGAACTTTATCCACTAGGATGGACTCCTCCCAATCCGCCCCTCCTTCAATGGAGACCCGGACTTCCTCGAGTTCTTCAGCCATACTGCTCTTTTGATAGTGGCCGCTCTCGTCTGTCGATGTCGATCTGGACTTTTCGTCATTGGCCCTTATCAATGCCGTCCCCACTCTTATCCTCGTTTGTTATTCGAGCCTTATCTCTGAATCCAATGCAAGAACAAGCAATGACAGAATAAACAACGTTTTAGTCTTGGTAATAGAACAATAGCATGAAGTCTTTATTCATGAACATCTGGGTCATATAGTTTTGATGGAACCATTGGAGAAGAAACTTCCTTGCCAAGTGTCAAGGAAAGACGGCCTAATTAGTCTTGAAATTTAAGGTCGGTTCGATGTCGAGCTTCGTCGTTTTTCGGCTTGATTTTCCAACAAGTCACATTCGTAATTCTCGAAACAGTTATCCGATCGATCAATGACCGACGTCTTGACGGTTGAGTACCAATCCATCCTGAAACCCATAAGCTTTCATCAAGGAATTTGCGAAGCGTGCTATCAATCGCTCCTGAAATCACTTACCAACTCGTGGGCACGACAGCCTCCATCAACATAACAATCACCTGGGATCCAGGGACACTGCTCTGGAGGATCTTGCCCGCATTGCAAGTGACCCGTTGTCGACATCGTTGTCGATCCATCATGGCCCCCATTCCAGTCACTAGCGCGTCCAAATAGTCTTGCTCGTCTTCTTGAGCCTCGCGTTTAGCACGCGAAACGGCCTCCCTTAGACTCGGCAAAAATCCCTCAACCAGATGTTTCATGGCCGTCCGAGCCATCACTTGGAAAGCGTTGAACACCTCGCCAAAGTCGACCATAGTTTGAGGCATGCGATCGGAGGAAGAGCTCGAGGTGGCACGAGATTTGTGGAGACTGTTCGTGGACGTCAACCAATCACGGTCACTTTGGCAGGAAACGACCGCCAAAACCAGCCAGGCGACTATCAAATGTTTAGTTTGGAGCAACATGACTAGCGATGGATCGAGGCCGTCGTTTTTGAATTTGGAATTGAACACCTCTCTTTCAGAAGGGCTGCTCCAGATTGAAATTGAGACCCTGGATGATGAGTTCGGTTTGAGCGATTTGCTCTTGAGGATAATTCACTTCCTTAACAATAATTTCAAACTCGGCAACCATTTTGGTCCATTAAGCGAGCATATGATAATCTACGGAACTGACCACCATCTTGAAACAAGGAACCCCATTTTGTAAATGAAAAGATGCATGTGCCCACCTTTACAAAATTGCCACTTGATTCCAACGTACAGCCAAAATATTCTAGACGAAGGATAAAAAGGCATTCTTGGACACTGTCGGTTAAAATTTCTCCGAGAAGCATAGTTTCACGTCAAATGAATAGAAAAAAAGAACAAAAACATTCCAAAAAGTGATAGGAACTTCATTTCACTTCTTCTTCGACCTATGGAATGTGGAATTAACATTTGAAAGCTTCCTTTTCAATGCTTGAACACGGTTGGGTTCACGCAAAAATGAGAGAAGAGTCTTTTCTCGCTTTGATACGTCGTCTACGTTTTGTTGCAACAAATGGAAAGAAACGTAAAGGAATTTGACACAATTTGACCTGAGTTGATGCAAGGACGTCAATCCGTGGTTGATGATAACTTGGCAGGTCTCTCTGATTTCCAAATTGAACAGTATTGTCAAAGGAAAGATTCAGAAAGTTCGAAAGATAATAGTTGTCAACGATGTCGACTGAGTACAAGTTGTAAGTAATCCAGCCATGTTTCAAGAAAAACAGATGGGTACTTTTCTCAGCCCGTATTAGAGAGGGACGTGTCCCAGTTGAAAAAAAAGAAAACAGTGTTATTCTTCAACTTTCTATTCACTTGATTCTAGAGTTTTTGGGTGATTGTCTGTACACCGCAAAACTTAAAAGTTTTCAAAAACAACACCATGGGAGGGATGGTTTCGTGGTTAGCGCAGTTTCCTGCATTGAGAGTGGTCCCAGGTCCAGTCCCAGGTACTGATGGGATTCAATCTGATTTCAATCTGTTCAATCTTTTAGGACTCCCATCAATGTCATTGTTTTTTGCAATAAAACTGGGAAAAATCATAGCCTTATCTTTACCGCACCACTGGTCTAAAGGCGTCAAAAACAGGGGTACTTTTTGGATACTCTGTTTGAGTGATCGCCTTTTTCGTAGAAGTGATAAAGGACACGCTTTATGTGAATTGGCAGTCCCAACGAAATAACGCGCGCAAAAATGATTGAGCAGATTGAAAACCAGATTGAACTCCATCACTTTCCATCGCGTTCCTTTTGATCGTTTGAGAATGGTAAAAGTGAACGAACGATTCACAAAATAAAATATAGGTTAACCCAAAGGTTTCTTTTATCCACTTTATTCGAGCTAAATGTGAACTATTTCATACAATGTAATACTTTCATGCCCGATTGAGAGATTTAAAATGAGCATCAAAGTTTAATGGTGCTGTGCGTATGTCCCATCTTCTTTCTCAATCAAACTTTCCTCTCTACTAGACCGGTTTTTTGATTGATAAAATCCTTGACGCAATTGTATATGAAGAGATATTGTTCCTGCAATTACAATTTTGTCATGGGACAAAAACCAACGTATAACAGTGAAAAGAACTCACGAATGATTGGACCATCTTGGGTCGTTGGTCCCGCATGCTCTTGACTATTGAGGCAATGTCCACTTCCAAAGCGTGACAAATTTCGATTTGACGGAGAACCATGAGCACCCCGATCAAAGTGCCAGTCCGACCAACACCCGCGCTACAATGAACCACAATGGGGGGAGTGGCTCTCTGACCTAGGGACACTTTTTCTTTGCCTGAAGTTGGATGTTTTGGACGTTCCCCTGAATGTAATGTCATTAAAGACGAGCACAATTGCAAGACTGCTGACGTGGATTCCGGTACCCCATGATCTGGCCATGAGGTCATGTGGAACTGAGTCACTTGACGAGGAACTGGATCTGCCCTTGTGTCATGCTCCTCCTGTGGAAGTAAGTAACCCCTTCATTTATACACGGATGTCGGTCTTTTTGGTTTTAATTCAATCACTCTAAAAGTGAACTTTGCATATCATTGACCCAATTCCAGCCAAGGTAACTTTACGTGAAAAATCAATCGTTTCCAGGAACCTAGAATCATTGAATGGACGCCTAAATGGGAAAAACTTGGATTCGCCAAAATGGGCTGAGCAATGCAGTACAGCCAACGGCCCAATTTTACCGCTAGCAGTCTGATTTGAAACGCTCACTTGAAGCAAACTTTGTCTTCCATTCAGCATAATTTACTGACAGCCTGACCGCAATCCAGATTATCTTCAGATCCGTGACCGAGCTAACTTTTTAGTTATAAATGAATGAAGTGAACTATTTTTTTAGTTAAGAAAATGATTATTCCTGAGAATAAATCCCACCAACCTTCGTCACTTCAATGGTTCTAATGACTCCGACGTCGTTCTTCAGACTCACTTCTGAAGTTGTGTATAGGCTGAGTTCGTCAAAGTGAAGCATTTCCCCATCGTTTGGCCAATATTCGAAACATTTGATCTGGAAACGTTTGCTAAAGCAATGAAATACCGGCAGGATTATTAATTACATGCATTTACCAAAGAATTTTCATTGAATTAGGTATCATTGATTGTAATTACATACATTTGACAATTATTTTTTATTGAATTAGATATCATTGATTGTAACTACTTACATTTAACAGTTATTTTTTATTGAATTAGACATCATTGATTGTAACTACATACATTTAACAATTATTTTTATTGAATTAGATTTCGTTGATTGTTACCACATACAAATTAGAGTCCCCTGCTAAATCAAAAATCATTCGTGACACATAACATTTGTGATTTTAATATACTAATGCCATTTGAAGAAAACAGTTTCAAATATACTCAGGCAAAGTTTTAATGAAATTGATTGACCCGTTATAAAACTAAGATTTTGCTTTCAAGAACGGCATCCTCGCTCAAAGCACGTACGAACGCTCTATTATCAAAAACATCCTTACTTTGAGCCCCAATTAGAAGGACTAATAGTGCCGAAATTCATTAGACGACAAAAACAAAGAGTTGGGTACACACGTGCATTTTTAAAGTTATTTTGACCTTAAGTTAACTATATGGTCTCCTTTAGTCGCAATTTGTCATCAAAGTTTTTGGGACACTAAATGAAAAGAACCCTGTACATTTAAAAATTACTTTTTATTGAATGAGATCTCATTGATCGTATGTACATATAACTGCCTCAGGATGTCCTTACTCTCAGCAAGAACCACTGAATTTCAGCAATTCAGTGCTTCTTGCTCTCAGGCTCGTTGAGAGGAGAGACGCTTTATGTCACTAGAGCGTCTCTAGTTGAGAGTGGTATTTGCGAAAATGTTCTTGGGTGGCCACATTCGTGGCTTTCGCACCGCAAGCAGAGAGTGAGCTTAAACGGGATCAGCACCCCTTGGAAACAAGTTACGTCAGGAGTTCCTCAAGGCATTGTTTTGAGACCGATTTTGTTCCTAATTTTCATCAACAGTATGGAGGTGTCAATGGGCACTAACATAAGGTTATTTGCTGGTGATGCCAAAGTGTCACTTAATATTTCTTACAACGAAATTTGGATGGGTTGGTTCATAAACCACTGAATCCCTAGACTGCGCTGTCGCCGCCAATCATCGGATTATCTTACGTCAGTAGGGAACAAACTTAGGTGGGAGAAAGCAACCGTCCATGAAAAGTGGTTTAAGTCCCTTTGAGTATGGGTTTTACATGCTCAGCCACAAGCCACAACACTGGGTACCCTCTGGAAGTGTGGAAGCTGACTCCTGGTGCCTAAATTTCAAAGTTTTGTCTTGGAAATCTGCAAATCCAACCTCTCTTCATAAAGAAAAGTAAAAGCAGACTGATTGTTGGGGAGCATAAAAGTCCAATTAAAGATGAATGATTGAACCCATAAGCCATGCTTTCCTCATGTAAGAGCCTTTGGGCATATATTAGTAAAACTTATTGTTGAAATACAAATTCAGAGCCACACAACCACTGAGAATTAGTAACAACTTGAAGCTGGGCCAAGTGATTGTATGTCTGTCCCTGCAGAGCTGTCAACCATACCTCCTGACTCTTATAAACAAAAGCTTCAAGAAGCCCACATCATCTTGCAACTCATTACATGGCATCTAAGCAAGTCCATGCTTGTGATTTAACAAAAGGAATTAAAGAATGTTTTTTCTTGTTATTAAAAGGCCATTCTCTCACATTGTGAAAATAATGTTATTCAAGTGTATGATTAAATCTAAGTTCACCAACAAATGGAATACTGTGTTGGATAACTTTTTGTATTGCATCAGTGTTGGTGTAAACCAAACCAGTTGTGGTAAACTTCAAATTCTTGCATTAGAAGTGCTCAGTTTTTCCTCCTAAAAAGTGCTCTCTTGAGAAAATATTCAAGGTTTGAGTTTGAACTGTCTGAAAAAGACACATTTTTGGACATGGACTTGGAATTTGAGAAAAACATATTTCATTAGCGTGCTTGCGAATTGGAGTCAACGAATGACTTTTACCTTGTTTGATACCTAATATTGACTGACACAGACAACAAAAAAAATCCTACATCAAGCAAACAAATTTAGGGTATATCTACTGCTTTAAGAATCTACTGAAAGATCTAGAATTAAAAAGATTTTACATTCAATGTCTTAACATGAATAATAGCATTATTTTGGATTTCATTGAATTAATATGCCTGAACATTTGCTTGAGATATATGGGCAAAATGTTATGTCTATGCATAACTTTGGCCTCTTTTGGTAGCTATCACTTCAGTTTTGGAATTTGATAGCAATTTGTTTTAGGGATTTCATGATTTCATTTAACTTGACATAAAATAACTGTTCTATTGAAAGTTGTTCCTTTTGACTCTAAGACGTTGAAAAACGTACTTAAAATCTTGTTATTTAATGGTTGAGAGCTATGCAATCAACCGTGCTTGGGTTAGACTACCATTCTAACGTAAACGGCGAAACGAGGAGCGGTCTCCAGTTAACAGTCCTCTATGGTTGGTTTAATGGGTCTATAACCACGGGATCGATTTCAATGGCTCTAGGTAAATGTGAACAGAGCTGAGGGCCCACAAGTACTGTAAGTACTCTGATTCTCTGGCCTACTATTTTGGGATTTCCGTATGGCTCACTGATTGTAGGTAAAAAGATCACAAGAAAATAGGTCGCAGTAAAAGGTCACAAGAAAATAGGTCACGGGAAAAAAGGTCACATTAAAAAGGTAGCAAGGCCAAACGGTCACGGTATAAAGGTCACACAGTAAAAAGGTCACGACAAGACACCTTTTCCCTGAGTATTAGTATATTCCACTCGGAATATCCTAGAAGCTCATGGGCATACCTACAAAGAGTGTTATTTACACTACAAGCTATGTACAACACTACAAAGGGTGTAATTTTGGCACTAGAGGGGCAAGGACCAGTCCAAAGGAGCGGTCCAACAGATCTGAGGTGGGTTCAGACCATTGTTCTAAAATCTGTTGGGAGTTACATTGTGTCAACTATGCTTATGAGGATTGGGATAATAGTGTTCCACTTGATTAATATTGGGTCCCATGGGACAATATTCAACCATGGAACACACCAGGGTCCTTTGGTTCACCCCTTTGGCTACCTTTGGAGATGCACAAGTTTGTGACCTTTTTACCGTGACCTTTTTACTGTGTGACCTATTTACCGTGACCTTTTTACTGTGTGACCTATTTACCGTGACCTTTTTACTGTGTGACCTATTTACCGTGACATTTTTTACTGCGTGACTTATTTACCGTGACATTTTTGCTGTGTGACCTATTTACCGTGACATTTTTACTGTGTGACCTATTTTCCGTGACCTTTTTACTGTGATCTTTTTACTGTGATCTTTTTACTGTGTGACCTATTTACCGTGACCTTTTTATTGTGTGACCTATTTACAGTGCTCCGGCTAACTAGTGCACAGCTAAGCTGGTCGTAGGTTGCTGATTCCTGACCTCCAATGAGTGCCAAAGAAGCTCATCAGAAGGAACAAGATTACAAAGGCCGAGATTTTTGGGTGGATTGCGGATATTTTATTAGGTTATTTAGGATGATTTATTATATAAAAAAATCGTTACGTTTGCACCATTCTCAAAAACCCGCTCCGGACAAGCTTTGACTTGGAGCATGCCTTATCAACCATATTTTCACTGACAACCAGTAGTGCTCGATATTTTTTTCATTTATTATTAAACGAATTGCCGCTGAAGTTTCTTGAGGACTTGTTGTTTCCCCTTTTTGTTCGCAGACCTGGTTTCCGTTCGTAACTTGCCTATCTGCATATTTCTGCATTTGATTAAAATGCTCCTCCACACCCGTGTGTGACTGCCTCAGACATGTACTGCCCAACAATATAACCCTTCCCGAACTTTGATGATTGGTTTCATCATCTGCAAAAGGTTTTCAAAGAATCATGCATTCCTAACGACATGACATAAGAAAGTCTGGATGGTGGTTATAGACCCATTGTCATGCCCAATGACATTTAACGGTGATTTGATTTGTGAAAGAGCTCTCTCTGGTATGTTTAGGAGGGATAAATCCTCAGCAAGAACATTCTGGCCTTGATATTTCCGACGCGACTTAAAGCAGTATGATTTGTCACTTTCAATCTTTGGTCCAAGATTTGGTGAGTTTTCTTACTCGATCGTTCTCCATTATGTTGGTCAGGCAAACAATGGCCTCGACCTCTTGCTCCAAAATCATGTTCCAGAAATCCACACAGGTATTTCGTTTTGGGCCTTGGGTGGCTATGAAGTGATCATCTAAATGAGGGCCCTATGAAACAGAGTGATAACAAGAAATCAGCTTCTCTAGGTGCAATCAATCAAGCAATCATGAAATTATCCTGCAATTACTCACGGTAATGATTGAAGCATTAATATAGAAATCTGGGTCTACTGATCGGACTAGAGAGTGGTCATCTTGAATTTAAAAGAAAGATTCCATTAGAATTTTGTCAAAGGCATTAAAGCGGTGTTCCTACATGGAATGATGTCCACGAAGCGGTTTTTGGGTTTGTGCTTGTCCATTTGACCAATAGATTTTGAGTGCCTCATTTGAAGAGAGTTTCCATACTCTTGGAGCAATTCAAACTCCTTGTCCACGTCACCATCGCGAAGTCGAATTTGGAATTGAGAATTAAATTCACGAACAGAGATTGGATGACACGACAATCGACGCTCATATTGCGACACTTTGCTGGCGAGCCTACAACAAAAGAACAAGGGGAATTGCTGATTCAAACCGAATTGAACCGAGAAAAACATCAGCGAAGACCTTGCGTCGCCATACCCATCTTGCGTTGATTTCCAGCGTGGTTGCCAAGGCGAGATATGCGATGCTAGTTTTGGCAAAATCTTAAGTCCTTTTCCTAGACGATTATCTTCTTTTGAGTGGCATCATTTAGGTTAAATGGCACCCATTTTTGAGAAATCGTCCATTTTGAAAAATTGTTAGTTATCGAAGGAACATAGTTGACAGGTGGTCAAAATGTGGCATGAAAAAATATGTCCTGGCAACCATGTTGGAAAGCAACGCAAGGTTTCCGCCGATATTATTCTCGGTTAAGAAGTTTTTGTAAAGGGAAAATGTAACCTCGAAAATGAGGAATTGGACGTAGAGCAAATATTCTAAAATTACACGTAAAAGTAGCGTATCTCAAAGAGCCTAGGCTGTCAAAAGCACCAAGAAATAAATCATAAGTTCCTTAAAATGCTTTTGCTAAAAGGAAGAAATAAGGAATAACATTAGGAATATGAAAGAGCTGATCCTTTAACAGCGTTCAAAGCAGGATTGGACAAAATTTCAAATACTCTTCCTAATCGACTCACTAGTCAAGGGTTGTAGAGATCTGCCAACAGTAACGCATCGGTAGACCAAATATTATACAGGAAATGTTAATTGAACATTGAAGTGAATGGCTATTTTTGCCCATCTAATAATCAATATATACTGTATTCCTTACATGATTGTCAAATATTTTTGTCCGATGATTTGACAAAACCTGATTTGAAATTAAGTTTCTTTGTCTTTTTATATTAATTTTTCAGTCAAAATTTATTTGCCAATATAATTTGTATTTATTTGCCCAAAACGACAATTGTGCGTTAATTTTCCCAAAAAGACAATTTTGCGTTTATTTTCCAAAAAATGGCAAAGGAAATAAAAAGTTTCAACTAAACTTTAAAACCTAGCAAATAAACAAATGTTGGGCATAAAATTTTATTTGCCTAAAATCTGCACCCCCTCCTCATGAATCATGAGCTTCTGTAACTTAGCTCACTTTTTCTGGTGCCTTAACCTTCCTTAATAACATTGATTAGTGGGCCCAAAATGCTTCGTTTTAACAAGGTATTCCGAAAGATACTCTCCAGAAGCAAGGGCTCCAAAATTTGGGGAAGTAAGTGCCAGGGTAAAAATTCGAGGTGGCAAGCAAACTCCTGGTATAAAAATTGGGAATGAGCAAATGATTGTGTGAAAAATATTTAGAAGAACGATTCCTAAAGATTAATCATTCAAGTGTTCAAATGCGTCTGTCAAATGCGTCTGTTTCTATCGGGAGAATTTTAGCCTTGCCGATGGAATTTTGGCCTTACTTGACTTCACTTTTCCTGTTCTTCCAAACACAGAATAGAATGAATCCCAAAATGATCAGAACCACCAACGGGATCAATGTTCCTAAGAGAATGGTGATTAAATTGGAGCCCTCAGGTGGAGGGTCAATTGGTTTTTCACTTGTGTCCGAAGGCACACTTGTCGTAGGTGTGACTGTGTGGTCATCTGTGGTGCTAAAAGTGCTCTCTCCAAATTCCAAAGAGGTTGTGATAGGAAGCAATGTTGTCGTCGTATTGGTTTCGTCCTTCCAAGATTCATCTGGTGTTGTTGAGGCAAATTGTCTCAGGTTGGGGAACCTGCTCGGGCTGGATTCATTTAGGTCACTCACGATTGTTGAGTCCCTACGTTTGGTCGTAAATCTACTAACTATCACAACGCCTTTCAATTGATTATTATTGGTGGACTTTAAGTGGAACAACAAGCATGCCAAGATGCCCAGCATGAGGCAAGCAAAAGCTTTCACCTCAGGTCGGTCACGCATTGTGAGAGAGAGTGCAGCGAACTTAAGTAGGGCGGGACACTCAATTATTTCATTTCAAAGACACAACACCATTGGTCATGGAAACGCTCAACTTGAAATGTCTCAAGAGGGATTGATTTCGCATGACACAATGACACTCGTTATCAGTACAGTTCTATAGAGACAGAAATGTCACTCCCAAATTGGTCATGTTTCAACAAGCTTGCTCAGTGTGTGGAAGGGGATTTGATCTTGGCCACATTTAGTAACGCGATTCTGCCTTGCTAGAACAAGAGGAATGCATGAATTATTAAGTCACTTTTATCAAGTCACTATTAACGCAAAGCAAATCTGCTTTGATCTAGCACAAGGGACAGGTCTGTTTTAATAGAACTGTAGCTATCAAAAGAGAGAGTGCTATCTCTATTTGTCACAGACCCAATTCAGTTCTTATCAGTCTCAGCTTCACCAGCTGATCAGTAAAAGTTTGTGATTGTCATGTTAGATTGCACATGAAATTTTGCTAACGCAAAGTCTTCCATGTTTTTGATGACCAAACTAATATTCTAGGAATAATTTTACTTTGAAAACCATTTAAGACAATTCGATCTTCTTCACTAGTATTGAGCGAGAGATCCGCAGTCGCAAGTCTGATTCCCTGAATGATCACAGAACAGACTTGTAGGGCATCAGGCACAGGGCCTGTACAACACAATGTTTCCTTTTAGCGAGGATGAACACCCCTCCTCCTCTTCCACCAAAAGTATCAAGACGGTCTTTACGGGCTACAACCGTGTAGCTCATAGTTTCAAATTCTGAAGATGATCTGTTGAACCAAGCTCATGTTACAAACACGAGATCGGGAGCAACCCCCGAAAATACTTCCTCAAGTTCAACCACCTTATTGGCAAGGCTTCGTGCATTTAGCGTGGAGTAATCCAGGAACCCCTGAAAGGGGTGGACACGAACTCCAATTTTTGAAAAAATGGTATGAGGCCGAGGCCATATTTTGACACAATGTTATTTATTCCTTATTAACGAGTAAAACTGTTGAACATGCATCTTGAAAGCATTCAGGTTAACTTTTTGTGTTAATATTTATTGACTAATTGTTCTTCACCTTGATTTTAGAGGTCCCAGCACTCCTTTTACTCGTCTCATGAACTTTTGACATTCAGCTCTCCAAAGGATTTTAGTCCTCTTAACAATCAGGAAAATACATAGATGGAATCTTGCTTCACCCATCAGTCCAACTTTTGTGAAACAATGCTAAATAGAAGTATCTGTGGTGATATCTGGAGGGTTACTCCTCTTCCATCCTCATCAGCACCTCCACGACGCAGGAACCATTTCTATAGGAAAATGAAGGAATGAGAATAGTCTCATTTTGAAACAAGATGGAGTCCAAGTCGGAGATGTTGTTGGCTATAACTAGGGCTGAATATTTTAGGTTTTACATAAAAACCTAGGTTTTAACCTAAAACCCCTTTTTTGGGCAATTTTTACCTAAAACCGAGTCTTCAACCTAATAATAACTTTTTTCTTAGCCCAAAGTCATTTGCAGAATAAGATTCCTTACCCCATTGTCTTTGAAAATAAAACAAGGGAAGAATAGAGTGAGAACTCACTGCTTTTCATCCCCCCTCA
>CM021315.1:1759588-1776762 GCA_010645155.1 Tigriopus japonicus
TCCTTTTGCGCAAAAGAGGAATTTGGGCTCAGATTCCGGTCCATATTCGTTCTTTTTGCTGTAGTTAGGTCTATCACTTCCGAAGGTTGTAGCCGGTAACCTTGTCATCATTAGACTTCATTTGATCATCTTCATCGTCATCTTGTAGAAAAGACACCTTGTGGGGGGTTCATTCGCACTCCATGATGTGGTCATTCATTCATTCACTATTTCATTCACTCGTTCTTGGCTGAACTTAATGTCTTCAAAACACCCACATCAGACTGATTTTGAGCCGTGGGGTTGACCTTTACCAAGGCTAGGACTTGGCTGGACCCGCTTGAAACACAGAAAACCCCGATTGGTGCACTATCTTTTGGACTCTTGGTCGATTTCCGTTTGATTTTCCACTCCCAACATGGCCGTTTGTACTTCTTGTTTACTTACGAACTCTCGGCCTCATACGTGTGAGGTTGCGAGCTAGGAAATTCTGCGAGTTCGTATCCAGTATTTATACTATTATATAGGTTATCCCTGAGTAATCCCATTTAAACTGTTCTTACGAGTTAAACTTCTTCTCAGCACCATATCTTGTTTATTAATCGGCGTTTTCTTAGCGTTCTTACAAACGTATGTGTTTATTTAAACGTAACAAACCGATTAACTTACTTTTGAATTGAAGTTACACTAAAACCATCTACCATTCAAACTTGCCATTTCTTTAAAAGTAGGCTTTTTAAAGTAACAATTTCTGCATGATTTTGCACATACTTTACATAAGCTTGGCTTGTTCAACTTCCGCAGATGGTTGAGCTAACATTTGGCTCAACTTTGGTTGTCAGAAAAGCTAATGGACTGTGAGCTTTTTCTCAATTGAGTGTACTATTTCAAGAACGGAGTTTAGGAATTGATGTAGAACTTCACTTCAATTTTAAAAGCCATATCAGTCAACAGTAATAAAGAAATGATCTCGGGGGCTTCAGCTTTCACAACTTCTTAACTTCGTGTGCATTCCACGTTTTTTCAGGTACTGTACATTCTCATTTCGGAAACGGCATCGCTGTCTCGCGAAAAATTGGATGAGTTTGGAATTTTAGGATAAACACAGTGAGCAAAAGGTTGTTGATTTTGTGCTCCATAGTGTTGTGCTGCCCTTTTGTGATGCATCTGTTCTTTCCTGTTCTGCGTTCGATCAAATATTTCGAACGGTCAGTTGCTCCGCAACGAAGGGGCGAGAATGAGATACGATCGTAAAATTTCAGTGAAGCAACGCGGCACCAGAGGCCATGACCGAGCTACGGGAGAAACAATCAGGCCCTGCTGATGTTTACTGAGCTTCCCTCATTGGTGTAGCAACCAGGGCAAAGAATGTTATGGACTTGGTCTTTTTCAAATGACCATGATCTGATCCAGCGTGTCCATGTTGCTCCTGGTTAGTGATGGGGGGCAAACAAGAGATTGGGCAAGCTGTACCGGCACAGTACTTGGGCTTGCCGAAGCTTGGCACTGTTTGGGTGTCTGTACAAGTACTTTTCCCAGCTAACAGGTGTGCCAAATTTGCTATGAACGAAGAATAAACCTTTGGCATCCAAATTTCACTAAACCCGACTGATTCAGCTAAATAGGGCCCATGCCTTTGAAGGGATGTATTTTTAAGAAAATTACACACTTCAATTCTCTCACAAGGGAAAATCCTCAAGATTTCGAGAATACAAAAAAGTACTTTTTCATGCCGGCAACTCTGAGTAAACGAGCTTGTTCAGAGGTGAGTTTTTTAAAGATTTACAAAGTAGCTAGTTCATAAAAAGAGAGAGGTTATTGGTCGAGCAAAGTGGATATTTCTACGGTACAACCAAATATTTAGGCGGGAAATTCAAAGGGAAGGGGTTTGGTTTCCTGTATAACAACCTAAACGAGTTGAACATGCATACTGCAAAGAATCACTTGTGGAGTAAACGGACTACTTGAGCTAAGTTTAAAGATTCCATCTGAAAAAGGTCAAAAGATCATTGAAAATGCCACAGCTTGACATATTTTTCTTCTATCATTTCTTTTTCTTGATATCATTCCCCCAGGGCAGCATGGGTTTCGAGCCCATTTTAGTACAGTCACCCAATTGGTTGATTATATCGAGCAAATCATTGAGGGGCTTGAAAGTCACGAGTCAGTTGATGTAATCTATCTTGACTTTGCCAAGGCCTTTGATAAGGTAGATTATGGTCTTTTGCTCAATCAACTCGAAGAGTTTGGGATCCAGGGTAAGGTCTTGAATTGGATTGGTAGTTTCATAAGTGATAGGAAGCAAATAGTCAAGGTTGAAGGATCATTTAGTGGCATGTATGATGTCAAGTCAGGTGTTCCACAAGGTTCAATTTTAGGTCCGCTCCTGTTCATTCTCTTTATTGCTCCTCTCCAGAAGTTTAGAACAAAAGCCAGTATTTCTTCATATGCTGATGATCAGGGCCACCAGATAGATGTAAATTACATTTTACAATGTAATTACCAAAATCTGCCATTTTTGTCCAAAATTACATAAATGAGGAAAAAATTAAATAAACGTGCAAAAATTGCCTGTTTTGATGGATATGATATGGAAAATTACTTGATTTTACATCAAAGTCAAGACAAAGAAGCAAGAACAGTGTTTTGAATTATTTTTAACAAGTATATTTAGTTTATCATCAGGCCCGCTAGACTGTTATAAATGGTATTTTACATTGTTGTCACAAAAACGTGCAATTCTTTATTGAAAACTACAAAAATTGGGAAGATTTCGAGAGAATGTAGGAAAAATGCCTCGTCCATTGAGAGTGATGTCAAAAATCAAAATAAGAATAGAACCTGTTATATTTGCAACAATTGTGACAAAATATGGTCATTTCAGCATCTGTTCCTAGCTATGAAAGAAAAAAGGGCAGTTTTTAGGTAATAAAACGAGAAAAGTATTAAAAATATTAACAAAAAATCCAATTTTGTTACGTTATTTCTCAAAAACTACCAAAAATAAAGCATGTTTAATATCTTAAATAAATTTGATTGTAGCGCACTGTATTTATGTTAATAAATGAGAAAAAGCTCTAAAAATAGAACTACCAAACAACCAAAAAAACTACCAAAAAATCCAATTTCATTACATTCTTTTCAAGAAAAAACTACCAAAAAAAATACATTTTTTGGCAATTTTTTTTACCAAAATTTGGTGGCCCTGCTGATGATACAAAATTAGTTTGTGGAAGGAATGGTCAGGACTCAAAATCTTGGAGAAAGTCTACTCTTGGGTTGGCGAGAGCAACATGGCATTGAACGGGATGAAATTCCGCACAATGACGTAAGGGGCGTCAAAATTAGATGTTCCGCTCAAAGACAATGGAGGTTGTGATATTGAGCAGGTATCGTCCATGAGGGATTTAGGAGTTGTCATCCAAGATGATGGAAAGTTTGATGAGCATATCCAGTTGAAAGTGGGGAAGGTATTTCAAACATGTGGCTGAAAAAGGACGATACAAATTGCCCTATAAGACGCAAAAGGGCGAAAAATTGCCAAATTAGGACGGAAGAGGCGAATAATGTCCAAAATTAAATGAAACCAAACCAAAAAACGAAACCAAATTTGACGAATGAATATTTCCCGACAAATAATGGCAAAAAACACGATAAAAGACAACAAAGTTAATTTGTCTAAAGTTCCTGTCGCCAGAGTTGGGTCAATTACTTGAAAAATGTAATTAATTACAATTACTTCATCAAAAAAAGTAATTAATTACAATTACATTATCCGAAAATGTAATTGACTTCAATTACAATTACATGTCAATTACATGACGATTACATGTCAATTACATGACGATTACATGTCAATTACATGACAATTACATGTCAATTACTTGTCAATTACATGACAATTACATGTCTATTACATGTCAATTACATGACGATTACATACAATTTTTCCATCTCTTTCACCCTTTTGCCTTTTCAAAACGATGAAAAATAAACAGATCTGCCATTTTAAAATAGCGATGCAACAACTGGCAACTTTTAATGCCTGAAAGTTAATATGAAAGAGTGATTTACAAAAACCAAAAAGTTATGAAATTAGCGGCTTAAATATCAAAAATATTATACCATCAATCACAAGGTATATGTTTCTTTTTCAGAAAACACGAACTTTGTACATATATATAAAGTACTTCAATGGTTTAAACTTTATTTTTGCACCTCATTTGTCTACCATTGGTTGTGAAAAGCCCTAAATCCTCACACAAAAATCATGGTCAAAAGCTCTTGTACTTTAAAAAGTATTTCAACCTCAAAGCTTGGGTGTGTATTGTAACAAAAGCTACCTGTTCGTGGCATCACGTTGACCGCAATTTGATGACAAAATAATTGTTTTCAAGTAAAAACTGATAAATTGGTTTTATGGCTAATTTGAGGAAGTAAGGTTTTGAAAAGTAATTGGTAATTGAAAATTCGTCAATTACATGGCCAAAAATGTAATTAATTACAATTGCTTGGCCCAAAAATGTAATTAATTACAATTATAATTACATGTAATTTTTATTGAAATTGCGTAATTGTAATTGCAATTACAATTACTCCCCATCCCTGCCTGTCCCTAATGTCTAATTATGACTAGAGCATAACAAATTGTGAGTGAATATCGGACTTTTTGTGGGTGTCTTGCAAATTGTCTTTCCCAGTTCCAGGACTAGTACATCATCTAGAACCTTTCAAAATCTTGACCTTTCAAAGATAAACGTACGAATAACAAAATTGGAACGATCTTCTTGGACATTCGAGAACTTTCTTGGAATGTTCTCCAGAGACGCTAGATGGCGGTGTGAGTATCTGCCAAGTCGACAAGCTATGCATGGCAAGCTGGCATCGGTGATCCTCCTGGAAGGATTGGGGATCCACGATCTGCTGGGTTGGTACCAAAAGTTGACGCACTCGACCCAGTGGTAGACAACAATCATCTGTAGTCGGAGAGGACGACCAGGCCCACAAAAATGATGATGATGACGATGAGAAGAAGAAGGAAGAGGAGGAAGCAGACGAAGAGAAGAAGGAAGGAAGGAGACTTCCACGACACGCACTCAAACTTGGATCCACTGACGAGGTGTGCAGTGATTGGTGGGACTGTCGGACACCGGGACCGACCGACCGACTGACCGACTGAATCAACCAACCGACGAACGAACGAACGAACGAACGTACGAGTGTGAGAAATGAACGAAATGATCGCATGCTTTGAATGCACAGATTTGAAATACCTGAGCTGATGCATCATCCAAAGACATAAGAAGAAGAAGAACATATTCCCGACACATAAGGTCGGGGACAGGTGCTTTGGGAATCGAGGCATTGCCGCACAATCTAATTTTCCAAACCCCACTACAACACCAGTTCTTCAGTACACAAGTCCACAAATACTGATCTGTAAAGATTGAGGAGAAGTAAAGGCCGTCCTCCAACGGCCCAAAGTGAGAGTGAGCAAACGGGTGGAGCTGAATCAAGAGAACGATCAGGTAGATCATTTTGAAGTCGAACGGCGGTGGGCGGGGGAAATTGGGGTGATTCCTTCCTTCCTTCCCGTACCAAGTCGCGTCGCTGGTCCCGGCCTTGATCATGGCCAATGGGACCCTGCGGATCGTTGTGCTATGCTTGCTCGCAACGACGGTGGTTCCACCGGTTTGGAGCGGCGCCACCGCCAAGGATGATTACTACGCCATTCTCGGAGTGGGCAAAGAGGCCAACAATCGCGAGATCCGCAAGGCCTTCAAGAAATTAGCCCTCACCCACCACCCCGACAAGAGCAAAGACGAGGACGCCCAAGAGAAGTTCCTCAAGATCAGTCGAGCCTACGAAACGCTC
This sequence comes from Tigriopus japonicus, assembly GCA_010645155.1. Taxonomy (NCBI): domain Eukaryota; kingdom Metazoa; phylum Arthropoda; class Copepoda; order Harpacticoida; family Harpacticidae; genus Tigriopus; species Tigriopus japonicus. The sequence continues at coordinate 1,765,442 of CM021315.1, forward strand.
AAGGACGAGGACAAGCGCAAACGCTACGACAAGTTCGGTCCCGAAGACGATGATAGCGAAGGCGGTCGAGCCCGTGGAGGACAGGGCGGTCAACGCTACCAATCCTGGAACTACTACCATGACGATTTTGGTTTGTATGACGACGATATCGAGATCATCACGTTAGACTTTCACGATTTCCGTCGCAGTGTGTCCGAGAGCTTCAACTTCTGGTTCATCAACTTCTACAGTCCGCAATGCGGACATTGTCATGACTTGGCACCCACTTGGCGCCGATTGGCGCGTCTCTTGGACGGGGTCATTCGTGTGGGAGCGGTCAATTGTCAGGACGATTTCATGTTGTGCCGCCAACAGAACATTCAATCATATCCGTCGTTGCTGTTCATTGGCCCAGACGGCACGCATCGATATCGCGGAGTCAAAGAGGAAGAGGAACTATTCACGTTCGTATCAGAAAACGTGCCCAATCAGGTGTTCCTCCTCACTGAGCTCACCTTTCAGCAGTCTTTGGAGCGGGGTCGATCTTCGGTGCCTTGGCTGATGATCTTCTGTTGGAAAAACGACTTCAAATGTCCTGACCAGCCGCATCGCAAACTTTTGGCCTACATGCTCAGCGGTTTGGCCAATGTGGGTTTGCTGGATTGTGTCAAGAACACCGACCTCTGCGAACAATTCCACGATGGGCCTCGAAAGGAATCCAAGTTCATTCTCTACCACACTTTGAAACAGGTGTTAAATAAAAGTGACGGAATCGTGCTCAATTCATTCGAGTTCAAGGATGTGGCCGAAGAGGTCATGGATAAGTTGCCGGATGTCGACATCTTAGACGAGGAGGCGTATGCCCAACTTCGGCTTCGATTGGAAGACGATATGGGCACCGGCTGGTTGATCCACTTTGTGTACGGCCAAGATGGACGCGTTAAACATGACAAAGTGATTGGCTCCAAAATCCCCCACCTCAAGTTTGGAATAGTGGATTGCATGGATCAGGCCAGCGCTTGTCGGGAGCTTAGCCTCAAAAAACCGCATTATGTGCTGTTTAAGCGAGGAGGTGCTTACGAAATCTACCATGGCCGAGAGAGTCCCGAAGATTTGGCTCAATTCGCTCGAGTCGGGACTCAAGCTCGAACCTTGACCACCTTGATTGGGTCCGACTTTCCCGATATCCTCGAATCATCGGCTATTTTTGTGGACTTTTTCGCACCGTGGTGTCCCCCGTGTCTGAACCTGCTGCCCGAGTTTCGCAAGGCCAGTTTGAATATCGGTGGAAATATCATGTTCGGTACCGTGGATTGTACCGTTCATACCGCCGTTTGCAATCGCTACAACATTCGTTCTTACCCAACCACAATATTCTACAATCAAAGCCAACCGCATTTTTATCACGGCGAGCACTCCGCGGCTGCTTTGACCGATTTTGTGTACGATGTGCTCAAGCCTTCCGTGGTTCATTTGGATTATGCCTTGTTCCATCAACTCGTAGAGCAAAAAGAACCAGACGAGATGTGGCTCATCGATTTCTACGCCCCATGTAAGTTGTCGTTACCCAAGTTCTCAGAAAGTTAAAGAAATATTTCAAACTTGTGTATTAAAAAAATCCTAATAGGGTGTGGTCCGTGCATGCAACTGGCCCCGGAATGGTCCAAATTGGCCAAAGCAATGAAGAAGCTCCCCGAGGTAAAAGTGGGCAAAGTGGATTGCACTCAAGAAGCGGAACTGTGCAAGCATAATTTGATACGAAGTTACCCATCAATTCGAATGTTCCCATTGGACTCGAGAGGGACGGACCGTTACTTGGTCTATACGGGATATCAACGAGATGCTAACACGCTTCGCTCTTGGGTCATGGAACACTTGCCAGAGTTGGTCGAGAATTTTACGCCATTCTTGTTTCGACAAGAAGTTGAGAATTCGGACAGGCCCGCTCTCATAGACTTTTACACACCATGTAAGTATTCTTACAGCTACAAGTAATAAAAAATTATTAGGATGCTGACAGCGATGCAGATATTGGAACATCTTCTGGGCTAGGATCTACTAGTTGGCACGGAAAAATGTCGGGCCAACTCTGTAGCATAAAAAATAGTCCTTTTTGGCTGACTGCAATCTTTTTTTTTCAATCAATTTTTACTTCTTGATGCGGAACAAGAGATAGAGAAAAATCGAACGACTCAATTAATCATTGCTTTTCTACTAGGGTGTGGACATTGTCAGCATTTCGCCCCTGTTTTCGAAGATGTGGCCTTGACTTTTCGCGGAGAAGTCATTTCGGCCAAGATTAATTGTGATCGCTTCCAAAATCTCTGTCGAAGTCAAGGAGTGAAAGCCTATCCCACCGTTAAATATTACCCAGGTTTTACTGCCGAGGGCGAAGAGCTCCCTTCGCGGCATCCAGACGAGATCGTTTCATTCATCAGGAGACAATTGAGTCACAAAAAATCGGACGACGATGGGCCCACGTCCTTTTCTCAAACCCATGACGAACTCTAACTTGATTCCTTACTACCATTTGAAATATTTATACAAAATCAATTGTGACAAAGCAAAGATTGCTTAAACAACACCTATTTCTTGCAATTCAATCCTTAGCATATTGTGGCGTACACAGCAATGAACGAAACTTAATCCACGATGGTTTCTTCTTCCTTGATCAAGAACTCGACGACCTCCTCTTCCATGACGGCGTTCTTGACTTCCAACGTGTCGGTGTCCACGCCCTTTCTCAGCTGGATGCGCATATCTCTGGCGGCTTCAAATTCCTCCAGTTTTTTGGCCCGATACGCCTTGTACTCGTCGTACTTGGCCCGACGCTTGTCGATCAATTCCTTGGAAGCCTTGGACGAGCGCATCATGTCCTGAGCCTCAAAATCCACGGTGTACTTCTTGAAATTCTTCTTGATTTCCTTCACGTCCTTCTTGGTGAGCAGACTGGGTGGGCGGGGTCGCCACAGGAATTGGCAAAACTTGTCGAGTTGGCATCGCTTGAGAATCTTGCCTTGGAATGACCACAGCCAGTAGGCGTTGTCCACCTTGTGTCCCCACCAGGACACGCCCGTCATGACGTAACGACCCGTGGGATCCCATTCAACATCCGTGCACATAAAGTGCTCGCCCGAGTTCATGGTGGTGAAATCGGATGTGTCGATGAACTCGAGCACGCCGCTCATGTTGCGAAGCCCAGCCAAGATGATGAACTGACCGCAGGGACTCCAGAACAAGCAATTAGCCGTCTTCCGCTCGTATTTTTTCAACAACGAGGGCGTCTGTCCGGTCTTGACGCCATAGAAACTCACGTTGAGACTCTGACCTTCGCCATGGATGATGGCGAACTTGTGGCCAATGGGTTCCCAAGCGAAAGCTTGCACGTTCTCTTTGATCTCGACACTGTCCACAGGGATCTGTTTCTCGCGCATATGGAAGATTTCAAAGTTGTAGTAAAGTCCGGCGTACTTGGGACCGTCATCTCGTTCTCTCCTGAGCTTGCTGTAGCGATCCACCTTGACGCACAGATAGTCTCCGCTTTTCTAGAAAATCCAAAAGAAAGACTGAAGGAACTTTCTTTCCTAAGTTAGGCAGAAACTTGCGGACGCTCACCTGCCAATGCATTTTGCAATCGGCCACATTGAACAGATTTTTGACTCGGACCTCGTTCCTGGACGGGATTTCGATGAGAGTCACACGAGCGGGTACATCCTTGTCTTCGGCCACCCAGTATGCTTCAAGAAGAGAACAAACGCGGTTAATTTGAATACAATCCGAATGGAGGAACGGAGGAAAAACTTACCTAGAATGTTTTCAGTGGGTGCCCAAGAGAAGTCTTGCATGCCGGCCACCTTGATACTCTTCTTGTCCAACATGCCGAACGAAGGCGTTTCAAAAATGCTGAGGGTGGAGTCGTCTGTCATGCGTGCAAAGTATTTGTCGTCATGCGACCACTTGAACAACGGCCACACGGGTGGTCCATCGGCATTGAAGGCTCGCTTCTTCAGTCCGCTTCGAGCCTCCCAGAAGATGACGGCCGTGGGCTCATCGGAAATGGGAGCTTGCGGGGCAAACGTGACCACGTAGCGCTCACAAGGCGAGAAGTCCACGTACTGGACGCCCGGGTGAGATAATCGTTGGAGCTTGCGGAAGTCCTTGCCACCCCAAATGGCAATACCGGGGTTGTGCAACGTGACCAGGAACGTGCCCAAAGGCGACCACTTGAGATAGGTCTCGGTCCAGCGGGGTCGTAACTCCAATTGAACGGACTCGGGTTTGGCATTGAGATGGATGGCCACTTTCTCGCCACCTTCGTAAATGAGACTGAACTGATCGTAGGCGTCCTTGTTCAGCAACCACGACTTGAGATTGCCTTGGTCTTTGTAAGGTTCTTCCTTGGGTGGTTCCCACTCGTCCGGGATGGACATGTACTTGTCAAAGTCTGAGAACAAATTCACGGTGAACTTGTGCTGTTTGTCCAATCGGTAGTTGTTGAGCGAGCGCACCGCCTAGCAAAAAGTAATAATCCAACAAGAGGTCAGAGGTCGCTCATTCGAGGCCCTATCCCTCCAAAGCATGAAAAAAGTTACCTCCAGCGCCGTAGCGTGATTGGCGTATTCGAGGAACACGTATCCTTTGCTCGTACCATTGGCCTCGACCGGGTGGTGCTCATTGACGATATCGCCGACCTGAAAGCCATATAAAACGATGAAATCAAAAATCAGATGACTCTCAGTCTCAGTCGTCGGTCCCAATTCAATGCCAAGATCTCATGCACTCGTAAACGCAAGTTTAGTCTAAAATCTCCTTTGAACCAAAATATTTTAGCGATGCGCGGACAGATTTGAGCCATCAACGAACTATCTAGTGTACCCTTGAATATTTATGCATTAGGTTGAGGGCAATATTAAGGCATACCAATGATCAATGCTCAGTGCCGGAAAAACACGTGATGTCTCTAATGTCGGGGGTGGGATAAGGGATTGATTCCTTCCCGCCTCAAACAATTGCAAAAAGCAGTGAATGGTGGGAATCAAATTTTCAGCCGTTTTGAACAATGGGAACGGTCTGAAACATGGGTCGGCAACCGGTGGGCCCACGAGCAATGAGGTCAGTCCTAAATAATAGGCCCATGAGACATCCATAGTACAGTACTTGTGGGCCCAGAAGTCTTTGATCGTTAATTTGTGTGTCCATGAACCAGCCACCATCGGTACCCAACCGGCCCCAACTTCACCAACCCAAATTTGGTGGGCCCTGACACATAACCGGTTGCCGATCCCTGGTCTAGAATGACCCAAGCAAGACACGGTTGAAATGCAGCGGTCCATCTTAAGTTACAAGCTCAATGGATCTCGGCCCTTCATTTAACTTTAAACCGAGGAAAGACAACTTCCAAAGGCGTGGGCAAACCTTGAGGCTTCTAGCACCCTCAAATTGGGTTCACAGCATACCAATGATCCCCATGAACCGATCGAGTGGTGGGCATAGTGCGAATGAAATATGACATGGCTCAACTAGTCTGTCCTTACACGCTCTAAATACCCTAGGATTTTGGTTCACGAATACGATCAACCTTTCGCGTCGAAACTCGATTCTCGTCTCGAACAAGCTGTTGTCCATGAGTTAGTTCTCCGTTTGTTTGTTTGTTTCTGACCTGTCCAAACACTTTGGCCACGATCTTCTTGAGCTTTTCCAATCGGTCGGGTCCGACCACGGGCGTGCCATCGACCACCACCACGGAATCCACGCCGTCCGATTCCTTGGGTCGTCGGGCCAAGATGTCGCCCAAGAGCGTGGCATCGTCCACGTCGTCCACGAAGTCGGGATCATCGCTGAAATCGGGTTCGTCCTCGTAATCATCCTCGTCGTCGTCGTCGTCGCCATCGTCGTAGTCGTTCTCGTGGTCACGGTCAGCCTGGTCATGGTAGCCTGCTCCGCCTCCGCCTCCGGCCGCTGGAGCCTGGTCGTCTAGGTCGAGCTCGCGTCGCTCGGCGGACTCAAAGTCGTTTTCCGATATCTGTCTCGACATGGCGATGAGATGGAATCCCCGTTCGCTCTCGATTCAATCACAAGCCAGAGGTAGACGTAGCAATTTGGATCTCTCCGTCTCTGACACTGATTGACAGTCTGGCCGATAGGAATGAAACACACGCTGGAAACGGAAAAGCCGATAAAGCCGACTCAGTTATGCCAACTCACGGACAATCGCGCCAGATTCTAGCGTAAACGAAACGACCAACACATCGAACCGACTCTCAGGAATCCTGAAAGGCATCAATCATAAGGTGAGTGTCCATGGTATTCTCAACCGGTTATTGAACAATGGTTGAGTGACTTTTGTTGTTGAAATTTGAAGGAGGATTAACAAACGATGAGAATAACTTTGGCCTATTTGGCGACGCTCAGTTGGACCAAAAAAGAGAAGGATTGGAGAAGGATGTCCCTGGACAAATCTTAGCAAAAGATTACATTTTTGAGAAGAGAGGTATCAAAATACTTTTGACTGAGCAATGTATTGTCGTCATTTGCTCATTTTATATAGCCAAAGTATATAGCCAATGGTTCAAACTGATCATTTTCCCAGGTTTCCCGCACCGACATCTCATCCCGCCAAGTCTGGTCGTTTCAACTTTATGACCCGGTGCTCATTTCCAGGTGTTCGAATCGGTAAACGACAGAAGGTCGAAGGTTCAAGCCGTCCAATCGGTTTTTTATGCACTTGAAGTGACAATCCGATAACTGAATGAGACATAAAACGATTCCGTCATCTAAAAAAATCTTAGCTCATGAATTTGCCGCGTAAAGCGCGTCATGGCCACATCTTTTTCCCAAGTACGCTTTTGAATGCGCGCCATTGCGTCACCCTTGGTCATGCCCAATTTCAGACAACAACAACCGCAACAACCACGACTTTCAACTGCAAAACGAACGTGATGCATTGATAAACATAAATCAACTTTGGGAAGACGGTGAATTCATCGCGTGAAGGCAGAGTGCACCTCGAACTCGGGACAATTTAGGTTCACCTGAACCGTTGCCGAATCAGTCCCGTGAACGGATATTACGTGGCTGTTCTTCTTTTTGTCGTCGCGCTTGATCGATTGAATCACTTCATTCATGGCCTTCAGTTTCGGAGGCCCCTCCGCCACTTCGTCGTCGGCCTTTGGCTTCGGAGGAGCGGGTGCCTCCACGTCCAATGCCCTGACCACGGCTTTTGGCGGTGGATTCGCCACCAACACGAGTATGGCTCCGCCCGCCTTCGGCACACCGGCCTCTCAATCTTCCGCCTTTGGCGGTCTGAGCGGGGCTGGAACCGGAGGGGCCTTTGGTGGGCTGAGCACGGCCAATCGACCGGGAGCGCTGAGTTTCGGCGGCGGCACGCCCGGCAGTACGGCCGGCTCGAGTTTTGGCGGGTTTGGCACGGGGGCGCCGGCCAGCAGTGGGTCGCTCTTTGGTGGCGCCCTTACGAATAATCCTGGGGGTTTGAACACGGCTAATTCGGCCTTTGGGGGCATGGGTGGACAAGGCACGCAGACCTCCGGGGCCTTTGGGGGGACCGGAACTGCCTTTGGGGGAGGGACTACGAGCACATTTGGGGGCGGGGGATCCAGTTTTTTGAGCGGGGGTGGGCTCGGTGGCGCGGCTAAACCCGGCGGCCTTTTTGGTGGCTCCAACACGACGAGTTTCGGTGGAACAAATTTGGGTGGCGCAGTAGCGCCTCTCATGGGTGGCGCCTTGTCCGGTCCCGCCGCCTCTGTCGATCAAGTCCAACAGTTGTATAATGCTGTGCTTCATTGTACCTTGTTCGGCGATGAACGCGATGCCATCCTGGCCCGTTGGAACATGCTCCAAGCGTCTTGGGGCGTGGGACGAGCCTTCTTCTCCAACGCCTCCGCGCCTTTGCCCTTAACTCCGGAAAATCCGTTGTGCCGATTCAAAACTATCGGCTACAGCGCCATGCCTCGTGCCCGAAACGAAGACGGCATCTTGAGCGCACTCATTAAGAAAAAGCTCTCAGAAATGGAACCGTTGAGCGATCAAGTGCCTCAGCATCTGTTGGGCGTGTTAGGCCAACGACCCGGTCTCAAAGTGATTGTGGAAGGGATGCGCTCGGCCGGATCGGATTCGACTGAACTCACGTTTCACGTACAAGAGACGAACGCTCAAACCGGTCAAACTAGACGCATTCCAGTGGACGAGATCCATCCCTTCCTGATGCAGCCCATGCAAGTGCAAAATCTCCAGAAACTTGGAATCGAGTCCCTCACGCCGAAAGTGAGTTTCTCCAAGGACCAAATTAAGGAATACCTCGACCAGCCGCCTCAAGGTGTCGATCCCCGGCTCTGGAAACAAGCTCATCTCGAGAATCCAAACCCTAAGAGCCTTCTTCCCGTGCCCATGATTGGTTTCAAAACCTTACAGCAGCGGATTCAACGACAAGATCATCAAGCCAAGACTTACCAAGGACGACTCGATGCTATTGCCGGAGACATATCCGATCTGCAGAAACGTCATCAGGACGCTCAGGCCAAAATGAAAGAGGTCAAGCGACGCCAATTGGAGCTCGGGCATCGAATTTTGCACGTGATAGTCAAACAAGAGGAGAGCCGGAAAGTTGGTTTCACCATTCAGGTAAAGATCATGTGAACCAGTTAACGGATTTGGGTGTTGATGTACTAATAATGAATATTTTTTGATTGACGTAGCCCGAAGAGGAGCGACTCCGTATCCAATTGGAGGCCCTCCAGTCGGAGATATCGGCTCCCACCCAATTCAAAGGCCGTCTCAACGAACTCTTGTCGCAAGTTCGTCTCCGAAGTCAGTCGTCCAACTCGTTCCAAAGCGGCTCGCAAACACCCCAAGGGGGCGGATCCATGGATCCATTTCTTCTTCAAGACGTCAAACAGGTTTTGAAACAACAACAAGACGCCATTCAAGCCTTGGTCAAACTCATCACGGATGATATCAAGGATTTAACCGTGATCACGGACGAGCTCGAAAAGGACGATAATCAATCTAGGAAATAAAGACACGCTCAACGCGAATTGAAATATAACAGCCAGCGACACAAAAGTGCGGCTGAGCACAATTTTAATTCCAAGTTTAGGCGCGTTCAGACGTATTTTGAATGACAATGAGGAGATAATCCCTGAAAGGAAGAGTTGAAAATCTCGTGTTAAATGATGTCATCCACTCTCTCCATGAGTGAGTGTCTGTGTCGATGCCTGTCTTACCCATCGGGAGCCACCATCAGCTCGTGCTTCTTCGTTCGCATCCGCATGAAGGTGAGATCGTTGCTCGAATCGATCTCCTTGAACATGGTGCGAGCTTGCTCCACGAGCTGATTGATCAATCCAGAGTACTGTGTGGTCGTGTGCGGGTCCATGGTGGACTTGATCGGGATACCTTCGGCATTCACGATGATCGTTCCAATCACGCCCTTATGCGCGATTAACTTCTTCAACGTCTCCTCGACTTCAGAAGCCATGAGGTATAAATTCGGTGCAATTATATATAACTAAGGGCTCTCGCTCAATGAGAAGTCCAGCTTTTACTCTTGAGGCATTCCAACTCCAGTGTGTCATGGTTCAGCTCGTTATCCCAGCCAGGTATTAAAATATAAATCAGAAATGGGACTTTCCTTTCCATACTTTGACGTTCATGACCCCGAAGGTAGTGTAAGCATGGATTAGTCTCAAAAGATTTGCCTACGTTATTCTACTCCGTTAATGGTTCCATCATGAACTTGTACGCGAACTCAAAGAGACTATATGTATTACCCACAGATTACCGCAAATGGGCCAGAGAATATTTTGAAGCTTATTGACAGATATGGCGACATACTGAGCCAGTCCCGCCTAGCGTTTTGTAAGCCACTTTTGAAGTTGACTTGCACTGCTCTGTTGCAATCAACCATCAACAAGTTTTCTCAATGGATTAGTCAGGCCAAGGATGACTCTACGAAGGATTCATTTCAAGGTCGAAGGACCTACAGCTTAGGGCCGACACCGGGAATTTAGGACATGCGATAACTGCCTTTGATTTAATGAATTTTGATTATTAATACTAATAAAATTCATTTTTGAGTGAATGGCGGAACATAACAACATTTTAACAATGGCAAATAACCAGAGAAATGACGTGTGTTCAAGTAAATGGTTGTATTTTATAATATTTCAAGGAGAGCAAAAAGTCATGTTATACTCTAGTATAAGTCTAACTACACTTTGTGCAGTCTTGTAAAATGTTCTTGTCCCTCATGGTGAAAGTGCGTTGCACAAGACCCATCATTCTACTCACCCGGATGACGATATCAGCACAGTGTTCACAGAATTTTATGTTCCGATCAAATATGATACCAAGGTCTGTTTCCATGTCTACGCTCTCAAGTTCCTGGCCTTTCAGGATATCCTTGGGAGAGGTTTTTGGCCTCTTTCCATACCTCATCATCTTACACTTATCGACATTGAAGGACATTCCATTATTCAAGGCCCATTCTTCATTTGAGTTCAAGGCACTTTGGACTCATCTCATCTTGAGGTTGCAAGATAATCCCGATGATCTTCAAATCATCCGCAAATTCTAGCATCTTTGTGGATGTAGTCCAATCTAGGCATGACGGTGCTCTCTTGTGGTTGGTTAACCATTGATGTCTTGTGTGAAATGGTCATCTCATAGTTGATTTTTCTCAAAGTTGTGAGTCTTCAGCCAAAAGTAGTCTGTCTCTGTATCTTAGGGTTGCTACTTCAATTCCACGTGCTTGTCCTTGTCTAATTGGTGATGATTCCATTGCTTTTTCCCATTCATTTTCATGTTGAATCACCACACCAAAGTTTGCAGTATTGACAAGAGAATACCAATATTCCCTGAACCTTTTTACGAATCCTATGATCCATTTCTTGTCCACAAAGAAAGAAAGAAGAATGAAGTAAAATCCTCTTTTTCTTTGAAGGGCCACACACCACCCATCCAAATTTTCTTTCTCAATCAGCACGAATGGATCTCTCTGTGCACTAAAACACTAGAATGTGACACGTGGAGATGGTAAGATAACCAGAATGAGAGGTCAATCCACCTTTTTCGATTTTTTTGTTGTTGAGTGGCATCTTCTTCAAAGCTCAATTCACAATGATCGCAAGTTTCTTCAGGTGACCAAATTGATTAGGGTTGGTTCCTAACCTAAATTGACCACTTAAACCCGACATTGAACAACCCTCTTCAAGAATAGTTCAACGACCACTTTTCAATCAATCATTCCACTCGACGCATTCCAGTGGACGAGATCCATCATTCATCATTTTTTTTTAAATTCTTTTTTTTTATTATTTTTTTGGGGG
>CM021315.1:1793091-1810523 GCA_010645155.1 Tigriopus japonicus
GAAGGGTTGGGTCGTCATAAACCTCTTTCAATTGTTGCAAGGCTCTATCGTAATTTGAATCAATTTCTGGCAGATACTGGACAAGGTGTAGAGCCTGCCCTCCCAGTACCCGTTTAAGCTCTTGGAGTAATTCGACAGGCCCCTTTCCAATCTCTGCCAATCGGGCCTCTGCTCGTGCCCACTGGAGCTGAAAGGTTGGGAAGTCAAGTGCATTCTCACCGCAAAAAGGTTTAATATCCTTGGTAACATCGTACTGGATACCCATTATGGCTGCGAGTTGGGTCGTGTTGGTCATTCCTCTGTCCAACGATTCAGCGTTGCTAGCGTTTGGTTGGCTGGGGATAGTAGCCAGTAAGCCGGCGATGGCTTGTCGTAGGGTCCTCAACGTCGAATAATTTCCATCGATCGAGTTGGTTTCTGGGTCATCTTCATCGCCCTCAAATGTACTGAGGACTTGGTGCTGACATTCCTCTAGATTGTAGAATTTTTGTTCAAGTTCTTCTAAAGATTGGGGGAGATTTCGAATTTGTATAAGAATGTCTGGGGAGGTTGCGTCAGCCGACCTCAGTTGAGTGACTTCTTGCTCCAGAGCCTTGGCCACTCGGGTGAATGCGGATTTATACCCTCGTCGACTCCGAAGTGCCAAGCTACGGTCGTTCTGATCCCGAAGCATGGGCTGAACTTCAGGGGGTGTTGTGGGCATGACGAAGTGGTGAGTTTGACGTGAATGCACGGCCGATCCACAAGGATTCAATTTGGTACTAGGCTCAACAAGCCAAGGTTTGGGGTGGACTGTATTCGGAATCTCCAGTAGGAAAGAAAAACCCACTAGGAAAGGCTACTGAAGGTTGACTTCACAGTCTCGAAGGACCATGTCACTTAAAATGAAGGCTACTTGAGGCCTTTGTTAATCATTTTAAGAGAGACTAAAAGAAAATGACCGAACTATCGTGGTTTATTTCTTCTTCTTCTTCCTGTTGTCTTTTTTTCCGTAAAAATCGTCATATAAAACTCTCGCAATCTAGTCTACGAACTGTAAATGCGACAACATATCTTACTTATGACTTAGATCTACTACTAACAAAGAGCAAAAAGATATGCAGCTATAGTTTTTTGCAGAAAAGGAACTCATTAGTTTTTAACTAAGGGAGAGGGTCCAGGAATCTTTTGGCTTAGTCTAGGACTCCGAGTTTTGACAATCCTATGTCGGTGAATGATCCTTCAAAAAAAGACGCTTCCTTTCACAAATAAAGCTTCCAATCTAGTCCACGAATGTCACAATTTCCAGAGTGGGCATGTTCATGCAGACTGTGCCAACGATTTGTTGGACAATTTTCAGGCCCCAGCTGACCTTTGGTTGTGATGTTTTCAAAAGAGTTGTGCCCAAACAAGTACATTTGTAGGGTTGAAGCAAGAAGCACTGGAATCATGTAGAGTCTTTATAATCATGGAGTGGGAGGCTAGCACTAGAAATACTAGAAGGCAGAGATTGGCATTCAAATCTATGATTGCCCGACCCGGCACGGACTGTCTGTGACGTCATTCATCATGCGGGAAGCCGAAGTTAATGATCAAAGGAACCTTTTCTTCTAAGAAACACATCTAAACTATTTCGCTTATCTGATAGGGCAGTTTGGTTATTGAAAATCCTCAAGTCTGCTGGAAATGTGTCTAAGGTATTAACCCAATATGCAAAAAGTGAATTTCAACTAGTGTGGAGTTTAAACAGGGGCCGATTAATTCACATGATCGGGTGATTGACAACAAAATCTCAGTGATGTGAAATCTCGGCTTGCGCAAGTTTTTTCACGGGAGGTGGCAGGGTAGGGTTACCTCTTAGAGAATGGGTGCTTTGCTCTGGTATATGAGCAAACACGAATTTGAGGTTGATTTGCAACCCTGCTCAGAAGTCACGAGAGTCAGGGATGCCTTGCCTTTTGTCACTTCTTAAAGAAAAAAAACCTGTTTATGAAGGCTGGTAGACAGTGGGGAATATGATTTCACCTAAGAAAATTGGCAACCCCAGCACCAGGTCAGATCACTACAAAATCAACAAAGAACTATGGAAAAAGAATGAATGGTTTGTTGTTGAACTTCGTTAGAATTAGCTGAATGTTCAACTGAATGCTCAACTGAATGCTCTTGACCAATCACCAGCGTGAATCATCGGCACCGTGTGTTAGCCTACGAATGCCAATATCTATCTTAGTGTATCTACAGTTGACCATCGTGAGCCCAATTCCAAGCAAAACAGAGAAGACAGGAGCTGACTGGCAGCAACAATCATATTAAAGCCAAAGTACAAAGTAGCAGCTAGTTGTAAACCACTGGAGAAATAAGAAAAGCGAACAAAGGAGGGTTGAAACCCTGTTTTACTCAGTCGGAAGAAATTCTCATATGCAACGGGATAACGGGAGAGTACTTTTCGTGATGGACTGCGCTCTCGGTATCAACGACGACAACAACCATGAGTGACAGAGTTTGAATCCACTGACAACAGATGCCATGGCAGTTGTCTGAATCTAGTCCCTTCGCGACTTGTATTTATGCTAGCACTGAGAATTACTATTTCCAGTAGAAACGAGTCAATTGAGAGTCGAAAAAAGCGACCTCCAGCGGCATTTATAGCATTTTCTGTAATGGAAAGTAAAGCCTTAATATAAAAGAGGCGCAAAGGTCCGTCTCCTTTGATTAGACCGTCCTCTACGGGACCTCGATTCTGATTGGACGAAGTTTTGTGTCAGGGTTACAAGATTGTGTAGGTGTCGCAAAGTTTTGTTGAGGGAAAACTGCGGTTTGAAGGACACTATACGTCAAAATGTGTTGGAAGTACAAACATAAGTTTGAAGTTAAAGTACTCACTCAAATTTCCACAATTACAATCAGATAATTGTATCTGATTAAAAAAATTGGTTATCTTTGGTTCAAAAAACCAGTCTTAAATTTTAAGGACATCAAGATTTTTGCCTCATTTTAAAGTTATTACAAGTTTCAAATGTCAACTTCAGTTTCAAAATTAGTCACCCTCTACATATGAGGAAGGAGAAAAAGGGGAAAAGGAGAAGGCAAGAGTAAGAAGCAAAATCAGAGCGACCAATTTCAGACATTCAAAAAGGAGTTGGGGAAGCTTTCAGACATGTGGACTTTCAGGCACCGTTGTGACAAACCAATGCAATTTTGGTGCATTACGAGAACATACCTTTTGAAGTTAGAATAAATGGCTCTAGAATGAAATGAAAAAGAAATACCAAACACTGATAAAACTTGCATAAAAAGCGAAAGAAGTTACTACATAGACAGGGTCTCTTAGTACTTTGTACACTCCACGTTTTGAATCGTGAGACTCAATACTGCAAATGAGACCTTTCTTTTGTCGAGTAGACTACGTACAGTCGAATCTCATTTTAAGCAATTTTTCTGACAGCGGCAAAATGTTGCTTATATCGAGATTTTTCTTATATTAAGACTCAAGAAAATAAGTTCAAGAAACGATAAAAAATTATGGGAAACTACTAAAGGAGTTTACGTCACCTTTATATAACCTTATAAGCTTACTTTTACTACAAAAAAATCTGAAAACAAATCAAAAACTTAGCTTTTAAAAAATAGTCATTAACAAAAACTTAGCTTTTAAAAAATAGTCATTAACAAAAACTTAGCTTTTAAAAAATAGTCATTAAAACACACAAATTGACGTTACAAAAGCATGCATTTATATCTCCATTACAAAGCTTGAGAGCTTGTTTCAATCTCAGTTTGACAGAAAAATTGAAAGAAAAAAGTACAATTTTGACATCATGATTGTTACATTATTTAACCTTTACGGGACAAACAACTTTTTTTAAAAATTGAGCCTTACAGCCTTTCATACTGATTAAGTTTTTGTTATTTTTTTGGAATATCTCAATTGCAAATCTTCTATTCTTGGTTTGACCTTAAATTACCTCAAATTTGAGAGACTTTCTTTGGTTTACAAGACACTTCCTTGGGTTGTTTATTTTCCCTTAGGTTTTGCTTTGGCAGACACAGAAATTTGTTTCACTCTCGATCATTGCAGATTTGTTGGTTAAAGTAATATGTGTTTATATCATTTTTTATAATTGTCGATAAATATTTTTTTAAACTTAAATTGTCTTTAAAATAGTTCTTGTTGTGTGACATTTTGGACAATTTTTAGTGATTCTTGGGTTCAAAATGCAAGTTTTCGTTCTTCTGACTCGAACTTGAAAAATGCAAGGCGCACGAGCACAAAAAAAGTGCGCAAACGGGACCCCAAAAAGCGCAAGATTTGCGCAAAAGAACGATAAAACTTGATGTGGAAGCATTGCAACGATCCTTTAAGAAATGCTTCGTTTTTTGTGTTTGTTTTGTGCTGTGACCAATTTAAGCAAGAGAAGGTGACCAAAAAGTTTGAGAATGTTTCTTTTGTCGAGATTGAGGAAAAATGGTAAATTTCTTATATCGAGAATTCTTATGTAGTTAAATATTGGTCAGCGCGGAAAAGTTGCTTATATCGCGAAAATTGCTTAAACTGAGATTTCTTATATTGAGATTCGACTGTACCTCAATTTTCAGCTTAATCGAACGTCAGAGTCAAAAGTTATGCTCTCTCAAAGTTCATTGCAAATCCTACCGAGAATGAATGAACTCGCCCTTTTGTGGTAATCGTTTTACCACAAAAGGGCGAGTTCATACATTTTATGGTCTTTTGAGAAGGCATAACTTTTCACTCCGGCATTCAATTGGGCTGAAAATTGAAAAACCTGTCCTTCTCAATCCAAGCCAGGTCTCATTTGCAGAAGAACGCAAATGGTTTGTTTCTACTGGAAATCCTAATTCTCATTTCTATCCTCCCACTCCATGATTTCAGTGCCTCTTGGTTGAAGTCATGGTCACTCAAATGCCCCAATCGGTCAGGGCCTGTCAAGATTAACCCGTCAGACCAGAGGCATGATTGTGCACGTTAACTTCACATGATTTAATCGCAACATTTCAAAACGAGCGCAACTTTTGCATGAAGAGAAATTTGTTTGTTTGGGCTAGAGCGCTATAATAAAAGAGTACGCTCATGTGCCATTTTGGTCCCAAGTCGTCGGTTCCATTGTATTGTGATTCTTGGGTTCGACCTGTTTGAGACAACTTTGCCTATGCACTATTTACTACCAAATTGACGCTCATGATCTCAGCTTACCTTTGAAAGCATAATGTTTGACCTTAAAAGCCTTTGAATGCTAAGGTTGGCCAAAACCGTGGGTGCCGGAAGATAACCTTCTCCTTCTCCTTAAACCTCGATGCGCATTCAAGCCCAGTGCTGCTGTGAATTGAGTCGGTAATGTCAGCTCTTGATGAATCTCCACGCTGATTTGCATTAAATTTCTTACTTTTTCGGAAAACTTAATCTAACCAGATACGAAATTTATTGGTGAATATTTAGAACGTCACTTGAAGCCATTAGAGCGTTTTCCTTGCGCACAATATTGCATTGTCATGTGAAATGACTTTTTTTGTTGAACAATTATCTGGTAGCCCTGGTGAAGTTGCGCATTCGTAGCAGTCGTCAGGCTGACAGTGCTACAGACTGTTATGCCTAACTTTGCAAAAAGTTTTGATATTTTGTACTCATAATATATATGACAGAAGCTATTTAAGTAAGTTTTTGCAATTCACCTATCAATTTTTGACTTTGTCACTAATTATTACATGATACTAAAGAAGCTCATGGGAAAGAAGTATCATTTCAACTATTGGACTTGGTATAAAGCAAATTGTAATGGTTCTTTCTTCGCATCAAATGTTTCAAACTTATGAATCAAAGATGCAAAGAAGTTGTGTTTGGTCTTGTTGAATCTCAAACTCATCAAAAATATTGCACCAAAGAACTTCATACTGGTTTTGCTTTTTTTAAATGAAAAGAGATTTCCTAAATGAAATACTCACTTTTATGAATGGATAAGCATATTTGGATAATTTTAGCTGGAGATTTGGGGTCCAAACTGGCTAAGAATGGATCAGAACAAGGCTTGGGTGTTTTGTAGTACAAGAAAAATTTGTTTTGATTGATTGTCAAAACAGCTTGAGAATTATAATAAATTTTTATTAAGTTTTTGAAGGGTTGGTCTCAACTCTGACACATCCCCAGCCATTTTGAGCCCGGAATCCCCAGCTTAATTTGTTTGATAACACTCTTCTATTGGAAAGAACTTTTTCCAGATGTTATTGAAAATAACATCAACTTCCGTTCAGCAATAAATTATCAAATCAAAAGTTATTTTTATGTTGATTTACCACCCAAAACATTGTAAAAATATATAGAGGGTATTGGTGAGAAGAAAAAAACCAAAAAAAGACAAGTGGAGAGTCTGAATAAATGATGGAAGAGAGAAAAAAATGAGAGACTCTAGGTTAAAATAGTATCAGGCGGGAGCAAAAGTCAACAGTCTTGATGCCTGATTTGAAAGATGCACAAGAAGGGGTTGAACAGATATTTAGGGGCAAAGAGTCCAATAGTTGAAATGATACTTCTATTCCATGAGCTTCTTTAGTTTCATGTAATAATTAGTGATCCTTGAATGATCAAGGAGTGAATAATCAAGTGATTCCACCCCCAATAAAGGTCATAAGGCATAAGTTCAAGGAAAACGAACGGCAAGGTCAATTGTAGCCATTTTCTTACCTTGGGATGGAACTTCTTCTATTTTTCTCTAGCCGTGTCGATGGTGCAATGGAAAAGCTAAGTTTCTCGTTTAATTAAGATAAAGGTTAGCATTTTGGGCAAAAACCTCAATTCAGAGTGCGAATGTAAGGCTACGAGGCTACTGCCTACAACCGATCGAGTGTTCTAGATCACAGATCTCAGGTGTTTCCACATGATTTTGTTAAATTCACTGACTTAATTTCCAAACTCGCGCAAATTTATATCTACACTTGAAACTCACTTTTCAAGGAAAATGTCCCACTGTTGTGATAAAAATGTGACAAAATCATGAAGCAGTAGTATTTACTTTCACTTTTGGAAGAAAAAATCCATGAAAAACTGATGAAATAGTGTCTAAAACGGCTTTCAAGATAGTAAGACTTCCCTAGCAAAATTCTCTTCTCGCCCAATCCAAGAAGCACGGAAATCATGGAGTGGGAGGCTATCAATGAGAAATATGATTTCCAGCAGAAACGAACCATTTGCGTTCTTCTGCAAATGAGACTTGCCTTGCATTGAGAAGAACACGTATTTCAATTTTCAGCCCAATCGAACGCCGGAGTGAAAAGTTATGCCTTCTCAAACTTATGTACTGAAGAGAGCAGAGAATGAATGAACTCGCCCTTTTGTGGTAAAACGATTACCACAAAAGGGCGAGTTCATTCATTCTCGGTAGGATTTGCACTGAACTTTGAGAGAGCATAACTTTTGTCTCCGACGTTCGATTGAGCTGAAAATTGAAATACGTATTCTTGTCAACATATGCAAGGTCTCATTTGCAGAAGAACGTAATTGAATTGCTCTTACTGGAAATCATTATTCTCATTGCTAACCTCACACTCCATGATTCCAGTGCTTCTTGCCCAATCCAATGTGGCGCCGTCCATGAAGTATGAATGACTTTATACAACTTCAGGAGCGGTCTGCTTTACGAACATGCCATTGCAATAGAAAATAATGAAAATAATTTTATTAGCTGTTAAGTTTAAGTGGTCCATTTTTTACCTAAACCTACAAAACATTCCTCCGAGTATATAAAAAACAATATATCATTTTGATATTTGAATCGATATTGAAAAAAGTTGTTATGTATGAGTGTATCATTAGTAGTTAAAATAAGATTTAGAATTACCTAAAACTCACTTAATATGCAGATTTTTGAAAAATGGCTTGAATTTTCAAAGACCACACTGGTATGTGCCCCGCTCATATTTTGTTGAATTTTATCAATTTTAAAAAATCCCCGTTTGCTCCTTGTTAGAATGATAACTTAGAAAATCTGACAAGACAAGTCCTCGGAGATTGAAGAAGCCGGGTACAATTTGGCTGGGATTCGGATTTCCTTGTCTTTTTGGGACCTCTAATAAGGCAAAACTATTTTATGGAGTTAGTTCTTTGCCTTTCTTTATCATTTCTTAACATAGCAACACATGTAAAAGGGTTAAAAGTCCCTCAAATGAGATTTTTTTTGCTTTTTACGCTATGAACAATGTTGATGGTACCACCTAGAGGGTTAACAGAGATATGTCACCCCAGTGCAGTCAGTGGAGATTTGTTTTAACACACATCATTGATCCAGAAGTAAGGGTGTCAAGTGACTTGATTCATCATTACAGGTGCACTTTCCATGCAAATAAAGAAGACCAAAAAGTCCAAATAAAAATGCAAAGAAAGTGCAAAAAAGTGAAATGCAAATGAAATTGGCCCATTGATCTGCTTCATTTAGGAAAAGATAAAATTTGCAAAGTTCTTTGCTTGTTCTAAGAATGCTTTTGGAAGTCAAAAATGGCCAGAAAGCTATTTTTCCAATAAAATTCTAAAATTTGATATGCATATCTTCATTTTGCATGCAAGCCAAAGATTTTTTACCCAACATACCAACTGTGCATTGTCAAGTTTTAAAATTGCTTTTAGTATTTACTTAGTTTCCATGGAGGGGGTAGGTTGATTTTTATTCTTTTTAATGCTTCTTTTTATCCATTGCTTGGTTTTGTTGATCAGAATTTTCATTAGTGTCAAAAAATCAAATTTCCAGTAAAAAATGATATATCTAACTGAAATGAGTTAAATTATCAAGCCATGAGGTAAATTCTTTAACCTGCCAAGTGCGGTAAAATTTGATGTTTGCAACAACCAATGGTATGTTAAAGTTTAACTAGCCATGCTGGGATCGTTTGAGCAATATTTCACAGAATTTAGAAAAATATTTGTTACACTTTTTCATTTTTGTTGAGAATTCTGGAGAAAAAACAAGATATCAGCAAAAAATCACAGAAAATGCAAAAAGGTAAAAAGTGCAAACAAAGCAAAAACCGGCCAAAACAAAAAAAGCGTATTTGCAAGAAAAGTGTGTGGTGGACCTTGGCCCCCCATCAGCCGGACATTTTGTGGCAGTTGTCCGGATTTTATGCAGCGGTTGTTTACCGGACTTTTTTTTCCGGCCCGTTCCCATGTCTCCGGCCCAGACTTTTTCCTGCATGCAGGGGGAAGTGGTGTGGCGAGTGTATGCTCGCCGCTCGTAGTACTGCCCATAATGTTTGGAACAACTGCCACATAAGGTCTGGACAATTGCCACAAAATGTCCAGGTGATGGGGATGAAGGCCAATGAGTGGCGACGAAGGCCGATAAGGTGTCACCTCTGAGCTGGCTATGTCCGGGTCACCAGTATGGCAGACCTCGCGTCCACCATAAGTAAGTGCGTCAAGATGGTAGTAGACTGCCTTATTTGGGAGTGCTACTACAAGCGATGAGCATACGTTCACCACAAGTGCACCCCATTCACCATACATTGCGCTTGTTCGACCCAAGCAGTTAAATGAGCAAATTTGCCACTGACTCCCTAAAAATGCAAGTTCGGGTTGTGAATCACGTAACTTAGCGTGTTCAACGTCAAGTCCTATCCCACACACAGTGCAGGCTGGGTGACTGTTGAATATTTGTGGAGTGTCATTTCTCCGTTAGCTCTCTAGTACCTCTTAGGGCTCCTTGAACTGTGAGAGGTTCAGAGAGAATCGTCATACAAGTTCCGTTCTAGAGCTCAACGTCATCCACTGCTGATGATTCAGCTCAGCTGAACGAACAACAACTCGATCCAACTAGATGAATGGATGTAAAGGATCAAAGGCGAGAAAGAAAGAAACAAGTAAGCCAACAAAGAGATCGACCCTACTCTTCTATCCACGACCGAGTTCACGAGAGGACTCGGGAGGACTGGACACCGCCGATTGTCATCCTGAACTCAAAACGCACGGTGGTGTTCGCGTTATCATTAATCGCTCTCGATATCTTCATCTTCTTCTGTCCTCATCTTGTTATCCATCATCCGCAAGAGTGAACCTTGATTTACGTAAGTCTGACGCCTGGCCTGGCCTCGCCTATGGGCCCTCAAATTTCAGGGTCAAAGTCAGTCATCTAGCCAGCCAACTAGCCCAGCCGCATCCTCCTCACCCCTCCCTTTGCGCCGCATAGGTCCGCCCACCACCCGACGGGCATTGATTGCTCTCTTAGTTGGAAAACCGAACTTCTCCCAAGGAGCTGAGCCGCTGACGGGCCTCTCTGCTTCGAATCAGCATGAGCGTGCGACCGCCCAGTGGTCACCACGCCCAGTCATCGCGAGGCCTGCCGTTGGCCATGGCCTCATCATCATCATCGTCGGTGGTCTGGACAGCGTCCTCGTCCGCCACGCCCACCCGGGGCCTGTCCTTGCGTAGCGTAGCCCAAATGGTGAGCTCGTTCCTGCGCGGCTTTGCCCACAGTCTGAAAGGCGCTCTGCACATCTTCCTCCTCGATCAGAACCGCCTCCATTTAACGCAGGAACGCCAGATCCGCCCCGATATCCATCAAGAGCGCCTACTCAACCGGAACAGTCCGGCGCGCGACGTGGAACTCTTTGCCAAGAAACGCGCCCTTGAACGACGAGAAAAGCTGCTCAACCAGTCGTCAGCCTCGACGTCTGGGTCGTCCCAAGGAGGCGATGGAGGGTCGCGGGGGCGTGGCTGTGACCACCCGGGTTCATCCGGTCATTCCGAGCCGAGTTTACTCCATCGGACTCTCAAATGTTGCCTCTTTAACGGGGGCTTTTTCTGGCTGTCGATCTTGATTTTTGAACAGCTCGTGTTGCCCGTGATCACTTGGATCGCTTTGAGTTTGGGCGTGATCTCGGCCGACTCGTGGACCCATTGGATGAAGCCCGTGCTCTCGCTCATCTTTTCCACCTTTTGGATCCTCCCGCTGTTTGTCTTGAGCAAGGTGGTCAATGCTATTTGGTTCCAAGATATCGCTAATTCCGCCTTTAAGTTCTCGCAAGGTCGGCCTCAAATGATGTCGTCGTTTTCGGTGATGATGGCCGACTCGATCTATTCGGTGGCCGTGGAAACGGTGTTTCTGGCTCAAACCACCGTAGTTAGCCTCGTGCCCATCACCATGATCGGCAACGCGCTGGCCTTGGTTCATTTGTGCTTGCTCAATGCTCTCTACTGTTTCGAGTACAAGTGGTTTAATCAGGGACTGGAGCTCCACCGGCGATTGCATTACGTTGAGCAGGATTGGCCTTACTTTTTGGGCTTTGGTTTGCCCTTGGCCTTGATCACGAGTGTGCCCTCGAGTCTGGTGATACGCGGTTGTGTGTTTGCGATGATCTTCCCGCTTTTTATTGTCAGTGCGAATCAGGCCATTGTGATAGCGCCTCGGTTTGACATGCCCCTCCGCATCTTCCGCCCAACCATGACCATCAGTAACTATCTGTTTTCACGCACGTTGCCCGGACATTATCAAAAGCAACCCCCTCCAACATCGGCCCGGTCCAATGCAGACTTACTCATCCATGCATCATCATCATCTCGGCTCCGGCAGAGGAATTTAAGTCGTCCGTCTTAATGTCACCACATTGAAAAAGTCTATGGGCAGTTTGCGATTAACATAATTCTTTTCATATGTTCTTTTTTACGGAAAACTCGGCCGGAAGATGCCTCTCGAGTTCATGCGGGCTCAGAGACTTCACTACTCCGATATTGCATTATCTTCAAACATACATACCCACAGTCAAATAAATAAGTCATACACTCTGAATGAATGAACGGTACGAGCCTTCAATTTCATGGAAAACGATTTATTCTTTGTCTAACGTGCGGTCAATGGACTCGACAATTTCCTTCACTTTTTGAGCAGTCACTGAAGTCGAAAACTTCTCCAAGAAGTTCTCTCCGTCCTCGCATGATTGGGCCAGCTTCGGATCGATTGGAATTGCGCCCAAAAATTCTAGAACATGGGACATGACAATGAAGAACACTTAGAAACTGAACTGATAATGCTCTTTCAAACTTACGAATATTTTTGGATTCGGCCAAGGCCGCACCGCCTCCTTTAGAAAAAATGTTGCTGCAATCCGAGCAATTTGGACAGACATAACCACTCATGTTCTCGACAATGCCCAGCACTTTCAAGCCCGTTCTCTGACAAAATGTCAGTTCTCGGCGCACATCTCCCAAAGCCACGGCTTGAGGCGTGGTCACCACCACTGCTCCATCGACTTTCACTTTCGAGGCTTTTAGCGTTTCCATCACAGTAATATGCTCGTCGGATGTGCCCGGAGGCGTGTCAATGATGAGTAGCTCTCGATCCTGCCAGTGGACGTCCGTGAGAAACTGCTTGATCATGGCGTTCTTTTTTGGACCCCGCCAAACCACCGCCTCGCTCGAATTGCTAAGTAGAAATCCAATGGACATGACAGAGAGATTTTGGCTTGCATCCGTGTATACCGGCACCCATCCAGCATCACATTGGTGGACTTCATGATCCTCAACGTGGAACAACTTAGGGATGCTCGGGCCACAAATATCGATATCTAGCACGCCCACCTGAAATCAAGACGCCTAGCTTGGTCAAATCATGTGGTCTTGGCTCTTTTTACTCTTCCAAAGCACAACCTTTTTTCCAGCCAATTGATAAGCTCTGGCCAATTGGGTTGTCACTGTCGATTTGCCCACACCCCCTTTCCCAGAAAGAACGAGCAAGACTTTTTTCACCCCAGGGAGAGTGGTTTCGTCCCGAGGAGGTAGTGCGGGAGCTTGCTGTTCCGCCATGACAGATCGATGGAAAACGAGCTGAAAGGAAAAGCACCGACAGGTTGAAGAGGTTTCAAAACCTCGCAATGAACATCGCGGCCTTTGCAAGGATTTATTCACCCCCTGGAGACCGATCAGCAACATTTGTTAATGATGACAAGGTCTGTTTCGACCAATGAAAGAGTGAAAGCATATTATAATTGACCAAATCTGAATAGAACGGCTCATGAAGGAGGTGAGTTACTTCGCAAAGGGCGACCAGCTCCGTGTTCTTGTCCTTTGCACACGACGACATCCAGATGGGGATAGACTCCAAGAGTTTTAATATTGGTTGGCGATTTTCAGCGGCGGTAAACCCGCTAAAGAATATTATACCAGAAATCTTGGGATGAGCCAAGAATCCCATTTTGGTGAAACAAGAGGCTACAAGAAGTAGAATGGCCACATCCACCCGAGTTAGACCTAGACAATGATTCAAAGCAAGGCATTGCCCGCTTTTCAGTATTGATAGCTTTGCTGTTAGCTCCTTCAAAGTATCAGGTCCAAATGATTTCGAGGTTTCGCCTTGACACAAAATTGTGGAGAAATCCACATTGATTGGAGTCGGATTCTCATTTTCAGAGTCCGACAGAATGGCCGAAAGTTGACTTTTCAGACTGCTTTTTGTTGACGCTATTTTCCTACGTTTCAGGCCAGATTTTGTCCCGTCGATTTTGGATTCCAACTCCAGAGTATCGTAGAACACTTCCAAGCTTTCACATAAACAGAACTTCGAGCTTTCCACACGATGAAATGATCGTCCATAAAATGGCGTCAAGTGGCTAGTATCCAATACTATGCTGTCGATCCACTTCACGTGGTGCAGATGACCCCGCGGGGCTTCCATTTGTTGTAATCGCTCGTTCAAAACTTCAGGATCTAACCTCGACCGTGATAAACGATCTTCAAAGGTGCCCCATTCCCTTTTGGTACCCATATGAAGGCAGCTTTGAGCTCGGGGCAGGTTCTGGGTAAGCCGATGTTGGTCGTTCATGGGAGCGATTTGGCATTTGTTCAGGTACTCTTGACTGACTTGCCGTTGAATTTTCATGAAGGCTGACGCATTGAAAGGCTGTTGAAAGGTGTTTAAATTCTTAACTATCACTTCTGATTGGATCTCTTTGAAAAAACGGGCACAAGAATAGACTTCAGACACAAATTGAGGGTCGATCGCATCTATAGGGATTAAGGGATACTCCGATGAAGGTTTCAAGTCCATGAGAAAAGCTCGGTCGTTGGGGTTCAAATTGTCTCGATAACCCAGGGCAATGACGTACACTTCACTATTGCCCTCTTTACTAGTGGCTGGCTTATACACGCTCAGTTCTCGGAAACATCGATGAAGCACGAACAACAACGCCAGGGATCCTAACTCGAACAAGGTAAACATCTTAATGACAAAATTCCCGCCCTCGCGCAGCAAATTCAAGGCCAAACAAGTCTCGGCTACATGAAGGGGAGTGACAATGCGTTCTTGCTCACCAGGATCGCTCTGACAGTCGATGCTTCCGTCGGCCGTCACGAGATCCACCTTGCCTCCCAATTGTTGGGTCCAAGTCTCGTGAATACACTTTCGGTTGCGAGGCTCAAGAATATCGCCCGTCAGATCGCGGCCAAAGTGCCAGTGATCCAAAGTCTGGAGGATGAAGCGATCGTCGTTAATCATGGAGGCGGTGCCATTCCCTTCGTGAAACGGATTCAGCGTGGTGGCGCGCCAATGCCAATCCACGGGGTGGCCCGGTGAGTGTTGGGTGTGCAAATAGTGATTGAGTGCGGCCACGAAGGCTCCCGGGGCCTCGCACAGATGAGCCGTGGTGAATGGCGAGGTCCGACGGGATTGGCTGGGCACTAGCGACGGAAATTGGCTCATGATCTCGGTAAATTTACACCAAGCCTGCGTGAGTAACTCTGGGTTTCGGCCTACATTTCGCACGGCCTGGATGACCTGACCCGCCGGGTTAGTGCGTCGGGTGTGGCGGTGCCATTGATCCAAGGCCAATCGGTTCAGACGCGCCTTAACTTCGTTCAATTGGGCTTTCAAGGCCCGAAACTCGGACGAAATGGACCAATCCACGGTGGATTCGTCCTCGGGATGGGCCTGATGGCGCTTGGGATCCGGCGTCGTTCCGGGATTTGAAAACCATGGCAACGGCAGGTTGGAAGAAGCCGACGTTTGAGGCGAGAAATCGAATCGCTTGTTGAACTGTCGGTGGACGTGGAATTGCTCTTGAGGGGAGCCTATCGGGACTGCCAATGACCATGAGTGTTCGCCGCCTTCCGATGAGGAGTTGGAGCGAGCTGCCCGATCGCCGGAGGGAGTCCACCGCCCACGTTCCCATGGCGGGCTTCGAACGGGGTCAGTGTTTGAGGTGGATTGAGGTTGGGTTGGGCTGGAAAGTGGGCGGGGTGCCCCGTCGGTGGCGACTCGAGTTTCCTCCGATGGTTTAAAGGACATGTTTCCAGCCAGCCGCGGAATTCGTAATTACCTGAAAGTTAGGGGCGCGTTCTTGGTCCGCCCACGCTTGCGGCGACAAGAAGGAGAGGGAATCGAGTCGACCGACTGACCGATTGACTGACTATCTCACGATCACGACTGAAGCGAAGGCGGCACCTGATCGGTTAGGTTGTGCTCGAGTTTTCACTCATTTATTTCATTTCCATACTTTTGTTGACATTGAGCAGGGCTGCCAAATCTGAAAAACGCTCAACTTTGATCGACTGAGCCAAGGATGACTGAGCGGAGAAAAATGGATCAAAGCCTCAAAGTGGGAGATCCCTGACAGGCGTCATATATTGATAGGGGTGAGGCATGGCGTGGTGCGTACTGCGTCGGGTTGTCGTGCGGATAGCTGGGGTTCGATTCCCGGCCGACTGCCACCCTCAAAACTCAACTCTTCCGAGTCAACATTTAGCATTTGAACCGTCTTTCAAATGCATCAGACAACTTTGCAAACTCAACTCTTCCGAGTCAAATTTTAGCATTGAACTGTCTTTCAATGCCAAATACTAGGCAAGCCCCGGTTCGATCCCGGGCTTGCCGAGTCCTAGTGACCTGTGGTATTAAGTTACATGCAGAAGTCACGGCCCTTGACGGCTTAAATGGGCGAACCTGGGGTCATTCCCGAGGGTGAGGTAAAAATTAATGCTTGCTTGTTAGCTTGTCCAAGTGGAGCGGCAATATCCCCATATGGCGGACAGCCTCTATCAGATCGCAACTGCGAAGCTGCGTTCTGACTCCTCAACAAACAAACAACAAACAAACAAAACAATCCCATTGATAGAAAATTATGACAAGTTGATAGACTGCCACATAGATAAATAAAATAGAGATATCTCAATTTTGACGTCGACAAAACCGCCCTCTATGAGGGATTACCTAACAACATTGGTAAAAATGATTGTTTCATAAGGAACGTCATAGAGTGCGCCACCGTGTTTGTAACGCAAATATCCTTTTTGAAGTTCGATTCTCAGAGTCAATTCAGAAAATACAGCTTACGTCATCTAGAGGTCACGGATCTCCGCACTGTCACGGCGGTCTGCCTGCTTAGCTAGAATTGAGAAGTCTGGGGGTAGTTTGTGACTGCCAGCCCAAACTTTGTGGCAATATGAGATTTACAATTTTGAGAAGAACAAACCTCGATCGTTGAATGCTCAAAGCACTAAGAATTAGATTTTTTGATTTTTTGGTAATCTAATACCAAATAAGACATACAAGTCTTACTTTGCCTTGAAAAAAATATGCCTAAATTTTGGACCTCAATCATGATTCTGAGTACCCAACAATTGCCGCGGGATTTGGGTCGTGGTAATTTTATGATGAGAAAATGAAGGGGCTGATACTTCAAACGGTATTTCAGATAGAAGATGTTCACATGTTAGTTAGGTGCACTAACTCAAATGGCTCAAATATACAAAGTAATTAGAAATAACGATTCTCAAGTATTTAAGATGCCTTTGAAAGACAGCTTTGTTATTTATCAGGGTTGCATCGGAGAAAAACCTGCCCGTGTTTTTCGTGTTTTTGATCGTGTTGGTTTCTTCGATTTTATTATTCCTATTATTAGCTCCTCATATTACCTGCTTCATATTGGACCACATCAACATGTCATAACTGAGTTTTTGACGATTTATGACACATTTATAACTTTTTTACAGATTTTTTTCGCTACAAACACCAACTTTTTGCATTTTTTTGCCTCGATCACTTTAATCCTGTGGGAAATTAGTCGAAATATATAATTTCCTCGCACTTGCACAAGACCTTCTCAAAGAATTAGTAGATTCTTACTTTGTGTAAAGTAAAGCTATGTTCTTAAGGAAGCCAAAGGTGAAAAAAGACAAACTTACGTTTAAAAAGTTTGCTCAGGAACATCTGTTTGGCCAAATTTGACAATTTTATGTCAACAAGTGACATTTTAAGGCCAGAAAATTGCAACTTTCGTCAAATAAAGTGAAATTTTTAACAACAAATTGTGCAACTTTTTGCCAAAAAAAACCAGCAGCTTTATCCAAACCTTGTGTATAGTATATTCCGATCATTCATATATTCTTCAAGAGTTCTAGGCAATACTGTTGGGCGTTCAGCCAAAATTACAAAGAAATATGTCTAACAGATCCTTATTATTATATATTA
>CM021315.1:1838223-1877775 GCA_010645155.1 Tigriopus japonicus
TCTCGAGGAAGAATGGCCACAATAGAGCGCTCTCTGGCTTTGCAGCAATAGAAGTTGGCTTCGCCGGTCAACATGGCCAATTGACCCACACATTCCCCCTGAAAAGAGTCAATCAATAGCTCGTTCTCATAGAATGTCTCCAATCTCATTTTACCTTGCTGGCGGTGTAAAGGACCAAATCTTGGTTCCCATCTTGATCACCTCGCTGGGACATAATTAATGACCCAGACAAGATATACACGAGTGCGGCATCGTTGTGAGAATCCTCGGTCATGATCACGTGGCCAGGCTCAAGGGTTCGAATTTCAATCCTACAATCCAGGTTAAGATCATTACAATTAGAGTGACAATGTTCTTTGAAGATTGCCGATTCTTTTTGCATCAATACCTGTCTCTGAGAAACTCCTCTTGTTGGATATCGAGCTCTCCTTGGAAACCTCGCACGGCGAGATTCATGAGAACCTCATGATCCATGTCGTCAACTTGTCGGGGTCGCAGAATCATGATCCCTTCTTCATTTTCATCGAAGGTATCGGAATCTGCACTGATATTGTCTCGACTGTACTCACGGATGAGTTCCGAAGTCAACCCGAGATATTGATGCAAGGCCATGAAGGTCACGCGTTGAAGTCTAGCCATGGCAAGTTGAACCACTCGAATGAGCATTTCCGGGCTTTTACTGAACACGTCTTGAAAGGCTTCAGCGGGCAATTTAAGAACCACAGAGTCAGAGATGGCTTTGCAACAAACGGTCTTATAGAATCCGGGATGACCGGTGAGGACGTCTATAAAACTCAGTAGAGATGATACGGTTTCTCCAGGAGAGACGATTTTGATTGTGGTGGTGCGATTGTCATGGTCCACTAAATGTACGTTCATTCGACCAGATTGAACCACGTGGATAAAAATGTCAGGGTCGCCCACACGAAATAGATATTGACCGGCAGGCACGTGAAGAACTTCGATGCTTTTGCAAAGGTCCAGGAACATGGATTTGTCAAAATGGCTGAACATATGGAAGCCATCCAAAAGGTTATTGAGTTCTTCGGACATCCATTGATCTCCATGTTCAGAGGTATCTTCTTCCTCCAAGTATTCCTCAGCCGGACCGATTCCGAGGCCACTCCCCGCGTCAGAAGAGCATTCGTGATCAGAGTCTTGACTAAAAGGTCAACAAAAGCTATTGTAAGAATTGTATCTTTAAATAGCTCTACGTCAGGAGCATCTTCAAACACTCATTAAAATGTTTAAACAAACAACAAACTTTGTCAATTTGTTCAGGGCGTTACGCATTATGTCATCAACTCTCAAACAATCGTTTACCGCCTGTTAATCATAACCAGGACATAACAAAAATAAATCAAATCAAAAACAGTCGCAACTTTTTGTCTTCAATGTTTTTAAATTGTCAATGTCTTCACCTCTGGCTTAAAATTCTCCCTTAAACAATTATGTAAATACTTAATCTTCAACTATATTTCTACCAACCTTAACTCTTTATCATAAACATGAAGTTTGACTGGTACAAGCAATAAACTTACTTTAAAAAGCTCCGCTTTAATCTGGCGATGGCTTGCTTCCGTTCTGCGGCATCTTTCGAAATCGCAGCCAAAGTTCCCACATTTTTTGAGATTCGTCGTATCATTTTTCGCCCGTGAAACGCAACACGGTCTCGCTTTCTGAAGCGTTGATGTCTTGCAGGCAACACAAAGTCTGCCACTTCACTCATGGCCTCTTGAAGTTGTCCAGTCACATCTTTGGGACCCTGACTCAACACCTCCGAGATCTTCCGACCTCGGTATTTAGCTTGGAGTCGTCGATACTCAAACCAAAGAACCAGAAACCCGACCAGAACCAATGCCAAGAGGGATGTCAAAACCACATCCCTCAGCCGCACTTCTTCCACCACTTCGCCTTCAACCCAGGGTGAATCGCCCGGATTTGGGGGCATCACTGCAAAACTCTCGCCCTGAGGCCACAGCCACTCCCACCAAGCTTGAATGGTCATGATAACTGAGGTCCTAAATGAATTTGTCATTCAAGATCATGGCAGACATTTGGTAAGAACTCGGCAAAACGCTCACGATTCGTGGATGTCGCGGAGCTAACTGAAAGCTGTCAACCGCAAATATGATAAGCCATGATCGCCACGAGTTGCCTGATAAAGAGTCGTATTCGCGCACGCTCTTTATTTCAAACATGGCTATTTTTTTCCTGTCTGACAGATTGTGCCAGATTTGTATGTTGGTCTGACTTTGGTTCAAAGCAACCTTCTACGCCAAGCATCAAACCATTCATTCCGACGGTTCTTGGGTGTACTATGGGCATCCTGTGACGTAATCCTGCCCAGGATGGGGTCAATTCAGACGCGAAACCTGAAATTTTCAGACGCAAAAATCAGTAGGTGTACGTTTATAATGCGGTTATATTACCAATATACCTGATTATTTTCCTCGTGGAAAACATTTAAGTTCCACAGCTGGGATCCTTAGGCAAAGTTCCCGTTGTTGTTGAAGTCGATGGGCCTGTAATCACTCAACCACGAACTCGTTGCAAGGGAAATCTGTGTGTGAAGTTGAGTAAGGGGGACCTTTGGAAGTGGCGTGATTCTTGGATCCGACCAATCAGACAAACACTTCCACTGTTTCGTTCTTTTCTCCCCGGGAAAAATTGCTAGTGGAAATTGTGTGACACGCTCGCACATGTTCACATGCACACACAGGCAGACAGGCCCCTTGTTCAGTAAGTGGGCATGTCGCATATGTGGGGATAGACTCGAGTGTCGGTGCAAATACACATAGACGGTCATTTGAAACGAGATTACGTCGGAAATCGGTCAATACATGTTGATTTGAGGCGATGAGGATTTTGTTTACACATAATTTGTGCTGAATGTGACTGGGATGGGTCTATTAAAGATAGACGCTTCTAATTGCTTCGGTAGCTTGCAGTTTCCTTACTTTTTAGATAAAGGAAACAATTTGTATTGATTTAGATGATGATTTGAGTGTGAAAGATTTATCCCAAGTTTGGCAAGAATAAACACTAGTTCCCTAGAATATTGACAAAAGAAAGGTACATATGATATGCTCCATCTTCAAATTTCAAGATTCTGGGTAACAAATTTTGACACTGATTTATTTGCACCTTGAGTACAAGAAAGTAGAGCACGAAAGCTTTCAAATATGACGTTATGTTGAGAGCTTGCTTGCATCATGCCGTCAAAGAGTCTACAACACCAAGGGAAAGAAAGGTGTTGTACGGTACCCATGGATGGCCTCGGCGTTCCTTCAAAATCAGCTGAGGTCGAGGGAAACATTCCATAACTTTTTCAAGCAGCATGGCAAAACCGACTGGCTCTCCCGTGATTGTTGAATTTGTGTCTTGGTCGGCATCTTCATTCCTGATCACGCATTAATTCTCACTTACACATGCTGGCTAAGGAATCGATCGCCATTGAGTTGTAGTTCACGATCGTTTCCTTGAAGAGATAATCATGGTGGGGTTTGGAATTTGGGACTATGTGGTCTTTGGAGGAATGCTCCTCATCTCATCGGGGATTGGCCTTTATTATGGATTCACGGGTGGAAAACAGAAGACTGTGGGAGAATACCTTTTTGGAGATCGCACAATGGGCTCATTGACGGTGGCATTTTCTTTAATGGCCAGTTTCATGTCAGCCATTACTTTGTTGGGTGTGACTCAAGAGAACTATTACTTTGGAACTCAGTTCGTGGTGATCAATCTTGCTTACATGATTGGCACACCCATTTGCGCTTACTTGTATTTGCCGGTTTTCTTTCAACTTCAAGCTGCCAGTGCTTATGAATATCTGGAGAAACGTTTTGGAAAGGCCACCCGGATTGCTGCCTCTTTGGCCTTTTCCTTACAAATGATTCTCTACATGGGCATTGTCCTATATGCCCCCGCTTTAGCTCTGTCTGCGGTGACGGGGTTGACGTTCCGTGGTTCCATTCTTGCCGTCGGTCTTGTATGCACATTT
Source organism: Tigriopus japonicus (assembly GCA_010645155.1). Lineage (NCBI taxonomy): Eukaryota > Metazoa > Arthropoda > Copepoda > Harpacticoida > Harpacticidae > Tigriopus > Tigriopus japonicus. Next base: position 1,842,227 of record CM021315.1, read on the forward strand.
TACTCGACCTTGGGTGGCATCAAGGCAGTCTTAGTTACCGATGTGTTTCAATCCCTTCTAATGTTTGCCGCCATCTATGCAGTCATCATTTGTGGACTGATTAAGATTGGGGGAGTGGGAGACATCTTAAGGATTGCAGATGAGCATGGAAGGATTGAGTTCTTCAATTTTGACCCTAACCCTACCGTTCGGCATTCCGTATGGACTCAGGTTATTGGAGGACTTTTCATTTACTGTTCTCTTTATGGGGTGAATCACGCTCAAGTACAAAGGCTTCTGACAGTTGGGAACCTGCAGAAATCTCAACATTCATTGTGGATACAGTGGCCAATCCTAGCATTGCTAAGCTTGTCCACAAGTTTTGCTGGACTGGTGATATTTGCTTTCTACAAGGATTGTGATCCAGTCAGTGCCAAGAGAATCGCCAAAGGAGATCAACTCCTGCCGCTTTTTGTAGTGGACACCATGAGCCATTTGCCCGGACTCTCGGGTTTATTTGTCTCTGGGATCTTTTCTGGATCGCTGAGCACCGTCTCCTCGGCTATCAATTCTCTAGCTGCAGTGACCTTAGAGGACTACATAAAGCCTCTTGTTGATGTTGAAAACAGTTCGACCCTGATTCTCAAGTGCTTGGCGGTATTTTACGGTATAGCTTGCATCGGCTTGGCATTTATGGCTGAGCTTCTGGGTCCCGGCGTCCTTCAAGCATCTCTTACCATTTTTGGCGTCGTGGGAGGTCCACTTCTGGGACTTTTCACCCTCGGTATGGCTTTCAGGCGAGCAAATCAAATAGGGGCCATTTCAGGGCTTGTGTCATCTTTGGGATTCCTAATATGGATGGGCTTTGGCCAACCTCGACCTCGTCCACAAACACTTACAATCTCAATCGAGGGATGCGAAAATCTCCCTTACACTCCAGTACTAACCAACACTACCATTAGCCCACAAGAACCCGGAGACTATTTTTACTTATATCGAATATCTTATGCTTGGAATGCCGTCATTGGATTTATCTTATGCCTTTTAATCGGTCTGATTGTGTCAGAGATAGTCTACAAGCTCAACACCAAAGCTGTTCCCAAAGACTTGGATCCCAACCTTTTCATGCCATTCATTCGAAGACGAATGTTGCAAGAGCTCATTCATCGGAAGGATTACGATCAAGTAGAAACTTTAGAGCTCAAATCCTAAATGCATTGAGTCATTGTTCTTAGAGCTTCAAAAAGTTTCATCTCCCGACCATCCTGTTCAATTCCCCAAGAAGTTATTCAATATTTGTACATTTGCAGGAATAAACGGAAAAATCTGAGCTAACCAATGGCCCAACACTGACATGAACCCTTCCCGTCACTCAATTTCTCCGCGCTTTTTGCTTTCCACTTCCCATTCAGTTCGATGTGCTCCATGAACTTGGGAAGGGGATTGGCTTGAAGAAGATTCACGAACTCTCCCCTTTTAACCAATCCAAAGCCGGTTTTCAAGCTGAAAAGCCGTGTCAGCATTCAGGGTGATCAAAAACCCACATAAAGCTTAAAAGAACCAAGCCAAATTTTATACATCGTAAGGTTATTTCCACTTATTTGTAAGTTAACCTGTGATTAAAGCAAAACCCTCGGTTTAGGCCACTTTTAACGCGAATTGTACTTCATTTTACAACTCTCTTCGCTCAGTTGTGTCATTGTCTTTGGGTTTAATGCTATCCTGTGGTCACTTTTCGCTAATCAGAGGCCAGAATTCAACATCACAGCCCCGGAATGAATATCAGCAAGAAGAGCTACTCGAGTACTAGCGAGGCTTAGCTGATCAGAGGAAAGCTATCATCACCACAAGACCGGAAATTGACCACCCCGTTTTGGATTCCCGAAGTCTCTTCTGCCCGTGTGGCTCCAAACCTGAACCTGAACCGGGAATCCACTTGATCAGGTATGATTAAACCTGTTCCTCTCTTTGAATCAAGTCTTGCAGTCACTGTAAATCGCCTTATTCATTAATAAACCTTTTCTTACAGGCCTCCCATAGACCGGCGGCATGCGTTTGCTTCGCGATTTGACCGTGTTTCTGGCCTTGATGGTCATGGTCACGGCGCATTTGCCCGAAGATAATGACGACGATGAAGCTCAAGTTGAGAGTGAAGACTTTGGAGAGGCCTCTGTGACAAGTGAGCACGTCAAAGCCGAAGATGATGTCATCTATATCACGCCTGATACACATCCGGATGTGTTTTTTGCTGAACATTTTGATGACGAGGATTACTTCAGCAAGAAGTGGATCAAATCTCAGGCCAAGAAGGATGGAGCCGATGCAGCCATTGCTAAGTATGATGGGGAATGGTCTCTGGAGACCGCCAGCAAAGATCCGTTGAACGGAGATATGGGCTTGGTGATGAAAAGCAAGGCCAAACATGCCGCCATTTCAGCCAAGTTGCGTAAACCTTTTCAGTTTCATAACAAGCCTTTAGTGATTCAGTATGAGTTGAACTTTCAAAATGGCCAGGATTGTGGTGGGGGATACATTAAGTTGTTGAGCCATACCAAGGATTTGGATTTAAGATATTTCACCGATAAAACGCCTTACACAATCATGTTCGGCCCGGACAAATGCGGCTCGGATGCCAAACTTCATTTCATTTTCCGACATGTCAACCCTTTGAACAAAACCGTGGAGGAAAAGCATTGTAAAAAGCTAGACACCAAAGAAAGAACCTTGTTCGAAGAATTTTTCAAGGATAAGCGACCTCATCTGTACCGACTGATCTTGAACCCGGACAACACTTTCGAGATTTCCGTGGATTACAAGCTGTTCAATCACGGAACTCTCTTGGATCACTTTGAGCCCCCGGTTAATCCACCGGCCGAAATCGATGACCCCAATGATGAGAAACCCAAGGATTGGGATGAACGCGAGAAGATTCCAGACCCCGATTCTGTCAAACCTGCCGATTGGGATGAGAGTCAGCCCAAGCAAATTCAAGACGAAAGTGCTACAATGCCAGATGGTTGGTTGGAAGATGAGCCCGATATGATTCCTGACAGCACTGCCGAAAAGCCAGAGGATTGGGATGACGACTTGGATGGGGAATGGGAGGCGCCCTTGGTCAATAACCCCATTTGTGAGTCTGCCCCTGGCTGTGGAAAGTGGATTCAGCCCATGATCGAGAACCCTAAGTATAAGGGCAAATGGTTCCCAGCCTTGATCAACAATCCCAACTACAAAGGTAAATGGAAGCCGAGGAAGATTCCCAATCCCGACTATTACCATGATCCCGAGCCTTTCAAAATGACGAGTATTGGTGCGGTGGGCATCGAATTGTGGTCCATGTCCGATGACATCTACTTTGATAACCTTTTGATCACGGACAGCTTGGACATTGCTAAAGAGTGGTCCGCTGATACATTCGATCTCAAAGTCCAGAAATTGGACGCCAGTGATGCTGGAACAATCCGACGCATCATCAACTACTCAAATCGCAACCCTTGGCTGTACGCCGTTTATTTGGTGGTCGTTGGGTTGCCTTTGGTCTTGATCGTGACCTTTTGTTGCTCGGGATCGGGCGATACCTCGGATAAAGACATGACTGAGAGCGGAAAGAACCAGCTAAATCCAAAGAAAACAGACGAGGTTCAAGAGGATGACCAACCTGAAGATGAAGATCGTGCTGACGAAGAGGAAGACCAAGAAGAAGCTCAAGAGGGAGGTGAGGATGAAGAGGAGGAGGAGGAAGAAGAAGAGGAGGAACCGGAAGAAGTGACGAGACGTTCCACAAGGAAACGACGTGCCAGAAAAGAATAATGAGCTTTGGCTCTCGTTATTTGCAATATGATTGTTGTTACTCCGAAACCAATTTTGTTCTACATATTATCTAGTGAATTGCATCCCAACGAACCAATGGTTTCTAGCGACAACTTCCGAGAGCTCAGACCACAACCCTTTTTTCGTTACATCATTTTGTGTATGCACATACTAAATCAATTTGTTCTCAACCTGTCCCCCACAACTCTCGATTCAACTTGTTTATTCTTTTAGATTTAATTTGTTAGTCTCCCGTTACAAATTACTTTGGGTATTCCAATGGCACCATCATTTGAAATCAGGCTTATTGCCAATCGCCCTCTTTTTTCATCAATCGCCACCAAAATGGTATTTCTCAGCCACTCTTTCTAGTGAATATTGATGAATGGAAGCAACATATTTTGCACAATTTTTCAAATAAAAAAAACTCGATCCAAAGATGAAATTCGCTAGTACTTATTGTAAAATAGTGAAATGTATTTCGCAGCTTGGAATTGTCATATCGATACATTCGAATCGTGCAATTTCTCTCCTGGAAATGGGGTGGTCACAACAAACCAAAGTGCATTTTTATCGAGTCAAAAAATGGTGGGTAGAAGACGTGAAAAAAAGAAACATGTATGGATGTATCTGCGAGGACTATAATTTAGAACGCTGTTTCCTTGCCCCATTTTGATTGGCCAAGGCTCAAGCGAGAAAATGCACCCAAAAGAAAGTAAATGGAAAAAGGTAAAGTTAATTCTCAATCCACTACACATCGATTGGTGGTGACATGTAGGCTGCTATAATATTGATTATATATAATATAGAATTGATATCTTGATCTTCAAGCGCAAGGTTTTTAATTGATGAGGGTCCGATTGGCCTCTTTGAGATTGCATTCGCCTTGACGTAAAAGGGAAGGAAAATTGGAGGGAGGGTACGAGTGGCTGGTTATCATTTCATGTTGATTTCTGTTTGCTTCTTCTCTTCTTCTTCTTCTTGTTCTCGTTCTGCTATTACTACAAACTACTCTCCTTCTGGAGTAAGGAGTTGACTACCATTAGGACTGGATTGTCGGGACATGCTGGCGTCTAATCGATTCTGGGCCTGTTTGGTCACTCTCTTGACATCCTCATCCTCATCCTCGTCATCTGACAATCGATGACAGAACTTCTTGTTATTGGCCCAATCATCTCGGAGGGACAAGTTGAACATGGAGAAAGCCGAGTCCCCAGTCACATTATTGCCTGCATATCAAGACGAAATAATACCATTAGGGAAACGTTCCAGCAACATCTGAGCACACCCGCCAACATGTCTACTTACCTAAATTAAGGAAAGGAGGCAATCGCTTCAAGAGGTCCTCACCAGTCAAGGTTGTGTAAGTTTCCAAGAGCATCAGGCCCTACAACGACCAGAGAAATATCTCATTAAGGCTCGTCGTGACGTCAATTGAAATTCACTTCTCTCTACCACTTACCTTACACCGCCCATGACAGGGCTCTTTGTAGATATCCATTTGAAAGTACTGATTCTGGTACAGGAAACATCGCCTGGTCTTGTACACGGGGAAATGGTTCGAGTCCTCTTGGGACAAGAGCGTGCTGTAGTCTCGATGAGTGAGAGGGGTCTTGACTTCGATCATTTGGCCTGGAACCCAAGAGAGAGTTGGATCAATACACGCATTATTCATCAAACCAGCCTACCATAATAAACCTATCCTCCAACGTACCTGAGACTTGTTTCCGGATGGTATGCGTGTAGCTCCATTTTCCTTTGCGACCACGTTTCCGGAGTCGGGATTGCATCATCCTGGAGTTGGTTTGCAGGTAATGGTGGTGAACCGTAAAATCCCGAAAACTGGGAAAGGCATGGTCACCGGGTAAGGGACCATTGACCACGAACTTGACTTTTTTAGCACCGGACCTCAATCTATGAGGAAGGGAAAGAAGAGCATATAGTTCATGTTGAGACTTTAAGACGATCATCAATCCATCAAGTGATCGTGTTGAGCCATGTCTAGAGCTTCTATCTAGGCCTACGCAGCTAGAAGCGTCATTTCGTGTCAACTGACTGGTCAAACAATGATTACATAATCCAACGACTAAAGACCTCTTTAACAACTTCTCAAGAAGAAAAAACTCGATTTCAAATGATCAGTTGATCCATCAATTAACACAATCAACTTAGTCAAAGCGTTGTCCAATCATCTAAATCATCGCCAATCTCGAAGCTGTCACTTGACCATCAAAATTGACTCAAGCCCCCTCTTAAATTCTCAGCGTTAAGACCGTAAACCTTTCTCGCTTTTTTCAACCAATCACTTACCTATCTCCCACATCCAATCCCATGCTCCATGCCACTCGGGTAATGAGATTATTGATTTTCGTCTCAAAATCCGACGAGTTATCCACAATATCCACATAAGGATGTCCAACCCATGCTTCAGCAGCTCGAGTATCACGCTCTCGAGCTTCTTCTAAACCTTCGCTTCGGGCAGCATGATGTTCTACCGTGTAGAATTGTTCCGCTCCTTTAGCAGCCGTCACCATATGGATCACCTATGACACGAGGACCACATGTTGGAATAATGATTGAACAGTGGAAAGTAAGCACCTGCTGCTTGGCTTTGTGATTCATACCTGATTGTAACGATTGTCTCGCATTTCCACCTCATCCAAGCCAAGTCTGGCTAAGATGCGTTCCCATTGTTCCCGAGAGATAAAAGCTGAGGCATCCATGGTGCCACGATCGCAAATCACGAGCACGTTTCGGTCCTCGACGGCATTGGCCAGATCGAAGTAGGTTTCCTCCATTTGGATCATGGTTTTCAGCAAGTTTTCCTGATGAGGAAGGATGAGGACGATTTTTAAATCATTTAATCTAATCGTTAACCTTTTCGTTCCAAGCTAAACGTTTATGACATTTAAACACTAGTTTATTACCAGTTTCAATTGGATTCATTCTGTACTGGTTCAAAATCATACCTGACGTATTATGGTCTCGATCGCTATTGCGTACTTTACCCTTCATGAATAATGTAATTTTAGTCTGTCTTTTTGTTATGATAACAACTATTTGTCAAGATTTTGTTATGACAAATACCCAAGATCCGTGAAATCTCTTACCTGAAATTTTTCGGCCGCTTCCGGACTGAGATCGGCAAAGTTGACGCCTCCGGAAATGAGTACGGTGGCAGTCTCGGGAACACGGTAGACCTTCCATCCCAGATTCTCAAAGAAGGTGGAGATTCGGGATTGACCCGTGGTTTTGCCACCACAAGGACCACCTGTGAGCACGAGCTTCCAGATCTTGGTTTTGTTCTGTTCTCGTTGCATGACTGTCTCTAAATCAGTGAGGAGCTTCATTTTCCAACTGGCGGTGGAGATCGAGACGATCTACTGTCGAAAAAGATGTGGAGATGGTGGAACGACCGGACGACCAGTTCGAGAACGACGACGACGAGGAAAGAGATGTTGATGATCTTGTTGATGATAAAGAAGACGAGGAGGAGGAGGAGGAATTCGACTCTGATGAGGAGCACGCGAAAGCTGTTTTCAAAGACAAACAAGGAGGGCAAGATGTAATGGATGAGAAACTGGAAATGAGGACGAGAGCCGAAGAGGTGGAGAAGGTAACCGACGAAAATAAGGAAATCAAACGAAACGGAAAAGGAGTGGGTTCCACACGAGTGAACATGAACTTGGCCTTGCAATCACTGGCTGATGCGGAGTGGGACTGAACTGGACCCGTTATGAAAGATGATGATGAACTTGAAAGGTTTCTTTCTCTTGAAAAAGCCTTGGTTTGGTAGCTTTGGCACACCGTCGAGAGAGAGCGATTGAAGAACGTATGTATGGTCGAAATCGAGACTGAAGGGATTTGGAGCGACGAGTATAGACAGAAGAAAGGCTGATGGCTCTGGGTCTTCTGGTCAACGAGCAGAGAAATTCATCAAGACTTGTTTCGTTTACACACACGTTGGTGAAACGAGCACAGACTGGGACAGAGTCTTCTTCGTAAGTGGACCTCTTTGAAAGTTCTTTCCATTCTCTGATCAAAGAGACTGGAAGATGCACTACTTATTGTCATCAAGAGTTACACACGATGTTAAAATCTACAAAAAGGTACGTAGATAGACAAGAAAGGTTGGTTCAAGTCTCGAGACGAGAGTTGCTCCTGCAAATGAAGTCTGGTTCAACTTCAAGCACGATGCAAACTGTATGGACCTTGAGACTAAGGCGGACAATGACCTAGAAATCAAGAAAGAGAGAGAGGACTTGAATCCTTGCCAGATTAGTATTGTTTGCGCTTGAGCTTCTCCAATCGTTTCTTGGCTTTCAAGCCCTTCCCCAATTTTTTCTTCTTCCTCCCTCACCTAAATGGAATTGCCGCTGTCTTGGCGTTCCATTACTCGAGGATTGAAATAAACAATGAACACACGAGACATGATTTCCTTTAGGCGATGAAAAATCCGAACACGCGGGGGCGTCCATTCATGATCAGAGATAAGATTTCCAAAGTAAAACAAAGAAGAAACCACATTTTCGTAATGGGTTTGCATCAATTACAATCTTTTATATCATTTCAGTTTCAAAACGGAAGAACGGAACGGTTTTTAAGCACAAATTCATAGCGTTGTCTAAAGATTGATCTGAACAGGCAGGTTGAATTACACATGTCTTCACTTTGGTGAAACTGCTAAATTGCTCTTTTCCACAATTCATCTCATGAAACATACATCTATAAAACAAAAATCCGTGGAAAAGTGACCTGAGGGTTCCAAAATAATGTCTTTCTCCAAGATACCGTGCAATTTCGTCCTTTTTCTTTGCATTTGGGAAGACAACCAACACACTGAACGAGCAACATTAAACCGTTCTTATTTGTCCACAAAGTTTGCAGTTTTGAAATTAGCGCTAATTTGGAAATTTTGCGGGAAGTTGCTTTCTTTCTCAAACACGAGGAATCAGAACTTCCGTTGCCAAGGAACAATATATGCGGGGCAGTGGAGCACCCAAATCCTATTGTACATATGTAGTACGAGTATTTAAGCCAAGTACGATGACGTGAACAGTGCGTGCGTGCGTGGGTACGGAATGAGTCCATTGTTTCTGAGGATGAGTCTCCTTTTGCCCTGCAAATCCCGGGGGCCGAATCTTGGCCTGTTTCCAATAGGAAAAAGTAAGTACTGTACGTAGGCAAACACGGGACATGGTGAACATATGAACTAGGAGTACGTATCCTAACTTATACGGCGACCACGTGGATCAAGTTCAACTTGGGAGCAAGAAATTGAGAGCTCGGTTTGGGACATGTCTTCCAAGAACATACACCTTTTCGGAATTAAGTTTCAAAGGGAATGGCTGCCAATGCTCAGGAGTGGACACTGCAATTATGGATAATCATGTCCCTCAAAAGTGTCCATGTTGTGCTAGGTTTGCAAGGTGAGTTGAAAATTGATACTTTGCTAATCTCGTCACCACCAGAAGAGAACCTCCCCTCAAATGAGGTTGGTTGCACGGGGTACCAGTATTCTGGGAGAGTCTTACCTCTTGCTTCCTTGCTTTCTTGCCAAGGACAGATTGAATTTCAACCGTCGCAGCGTTTTATCTAAGGAGACCCTCGTTGAATGAAGCTATTTATGGTGACGAGAACGGGAGAGCAATGAGAATTGAGGACCGTCCGTCGCCTTAAGTGTAAGGTCAACGACGTCGTCGGCGGTTCGCCCTCATTCTAGGATGACTAAGCTCATGGATGAACTATTTCCCGTGGAAAACCGCGAGGGCAACCGCCACAGAACAACACTGAACTACCCTGTAAATGGCGATGCCGAAGACACGGCGGGGGCTCTCCGAAGAAATGGGCGCCAGAAAGTGTCAACAATGCATAATACATACACCGTGTTGATGTAGCGTGAAAAAAAAATCATCTTCCTTTGGAAGAAAAAATGTTTAATCTTCCATTCATTCTAACCCAAAGTAAAAAGGTTTTTTTTGGTACAGGTATGAATTCTGATGACCTGAGCAGATTGCAACGTTTTGCTGAATTGTGGCTCGAACCAGACATGAGATTACGAGTTATATAAAAATCAAAGAAGTGTTTTCCTAGCCATCTATTTTGAACGTGCACTTGTCAGTAGTGTAGTACATACTTCAGGACTCAAAATCTTGTTGCCGAAACTCGTTAACCGAGTTCGAACGGCATCTAGGAAATGTGTCTAGTGTAGACTATTGCGTAGCTCTCTTGATTGGTGAAGCTTCAATTTTAAACTGCAGATGACTAAATGTGCTTTCCCGATAACAACACCAACCTATTGTATATCTTGTCATCATCATCACGGTCAGTAACGACGGCTTCGTTTCTGTTTATCTTTAAAATTTACGTCGTTGTTCATGGAGGTCTGCAGTTTTGGGAAAGCTCCATGAGCAAAGGTAATAATGTTGCGGTGACATGTACGTATTTCTCAGGGACGAACAATTCAAAAACCAGTGTGAACTAGTGGTAACTGACGGGTTGACTGACTGATTAGCGACAATGAATAATTGATTGATGGGTGTATTCCGGAGGATACGAGTAAAATCCACGAAAGCTGGATTAACTCGCAACCAAGATTAATTTTATGTCTTTCTGGATGGTATTACAGAATCGTCTAAAACATTGGTGAACATATTGGTCTAGATTTAGTAGAGTAACCTTTCAATAGGCTCAATTGATGGTAACCCAAGATTATCAAACCTTACGAGTTTGGGAAAACCCAGGTTATGGCAAATAGGACAGATGGGAAACCGATCGGCAACTTGTTCTGAAGCCCAAAATAGCTCATTTATCCATCACAAGTCCTGAAGGGTTGAAGTGTCGGCATGTGATCGTTTTCAAGAAGCTCAAGAGCTCTTTAATGGACGCAAGTACACTTGAACAGTAATGAAGCACATGTGTTTCCGATGGTGAATGGGTGTGCGTGTCAATCTATCACCCCCCAATGGTCAATGTCTTATGTTCTATCTTAACATCTCTGTCAACGATTCCAAGGTCCAAAGTGGAGCAAACAGAGAATCAAGAACATGGCGTACGTGTGTAACGTTCTTAAGAAAAAAATATGAGACTCGATTTAAACCCGAACTTTCCACCATCGGACAACTTGGATTTGCAGACCTGCACGAAATTTGATATCTCGTGTGGGAACCTCATCAATGATTTTTCAAGTAACACGTCAAAAAGCGTTTCTTGTGGGCCTGTAGACGATGAAAAAAATGTGCCGTTCCTTGAAATTCAATACCGACCACTTTCTATTATCTTGTACATAAGCAATAACACGAGCAAATAAAGCGGCATCAATCATACGTTTTGATTTCGGGAGTCATTTTTCCCATCATAATGACAATAGCAAGATACAATTCCTGTGTCTTACCTTACAACAATATGTTTAAGATGCACGCCTCGTGGTGAGAATGATGGAACAGGAAATGAATAAAACGTTCCTTCCTTCTTTCTTTCTCTCTGTCTTCAACAGCCTCTGAAGATGGAACACGGCGTGAACACTTTATACGTGGGTTTGTACGTAGGTACACGCCACCATCACCTCTCCGCGTTCCACGCGGTCTCATTCTTCAGAAGAGCACAACAGCGACAAAGAGCGTGGTCCCGATCCAAGGCCTTGACCAGAAAAGCTCATTCTTCGTTTTAAAACGCGTGTGTGCGCTAGGCCTTTGCCTGTGGAGCAAGACCACTCACAGACAAGGCTCTGTCTGTCTCACTTGGGAATGATGGCCTTTCTCAGATCAGAGATGATGTTCAGCAAGACGGCCTTGATATGTATGTAGGAGCTAGGAACTGAGTCCAGAAGTGGAACACAGTGTGCCAACTCGACGTACTTCTTGAGTGACTTTTTTGGAAGATGTCTGGTTAATCTTGGGTTGAGTTGGTAGGCGGTTATTGAGTTTTGGCGGCAATGAAAGTTTTCATAGGGATAGATGGGAAAGATCCGTTCAAAAACATAATGTGTGTTGTGGTCAGTAGTTGGTAGAGATCTCTAATTGTGACATCACTGATCGGTAACCCTGATTGGAACGCGGTACATCATTTAGAAGGGAACAGTGCAGTCGGTAGTCTGTTTGCTTTCTCTTTTTGTAGCCTCTGGGAAATTGTTTAGCCTGAGATGTTGCTTGTGATGCCGTTTTAAACTGCAAGATGGCGGTACCTGTCAAGAATGTCATGGTGTTGGAGCGATTGGAACACATGAGTGTTCTGATCACAAAGCTCATGAACAATGCCAAAATAATTCTTAAACTTTGTTATGACATGACCCTTTCAATTTTCGGCTCAAAATATTTGATGTATCATGCCTATATTTCTACAATAACCCTCAGATCAAAATGAAATTTTAAGTAGTTGTTGAACAATTCTAAAATCAGCCTCAATGCTAAAGCTAATCAACCTTTGGACCAGATCTTGCGTAATGTCTATCTCATGAGCTGTCAATCAAATTCATATATAAAATTTTCTCCCTCAGTGTTTCTGCCTACCTAGTACCTTGGAGAACTTATTGCTCCCTGGATGGCAGTGTAAACGTTAAACGTCCAAAGATTGGCTGAGCGAGGTTGCGTAGCTAAGTAATAACATTCCGTGAAAAAAGACCTTAGGAGGAAAAAGGATATTTCTTGATTAGATAGCTCGAAAATAGTCATTTGTTACATTTCAATAACATGAAAAACACAAAATTCATCGTTTTTGATTAAAGAAAATGTAATTATAATCAAGGAATTTTTGGTCTTTTAATTGAAAAGTTTGAAATTACTTTAGATTGGTCTACTTGTAGTTCCTACTTTACATTTCAACCGCATTTCATTTTCACATGCTTAAAATTTCTTTTTGTTTTCATCCTTTCAGTCTTACCAATTGGGCTGCAACAAGTCTTTAAAATGACACAGGATTTGGATTATATTGATTGTTTCCTAAACTTGGGAAAGAATTAGGTCCTGTTCCAGGAATAGTCTTTTTTTGAGTCTTTGAAAAAAGGATCAAATGTACCAATCTTAAGTATTAAAATCATTGACATGAATTGCAAATCTTTAATTTTAATCTCAAAATATAATTGCTACTTTATAATTCTTGATCTATGAGAGTTCTGGCCACTTAGCCATGCTGCAGCCTTAAATTTCTGGGTGGGTGTGAATTGCCAATATAGGAGAAAGGAACGAGGGAAAGTTTAAGATATCCAACAAAGTGTCAGAAAAAAACAAATACAGCACTATTTTTTGAGTTACATCAAGGGAAAACATTCACAGCTTGGATTTTTTAGAGCTAAGGGTCAGCAGAAGAAATTATATTTAAAAATTATTGTCAAAAGAGTCCTTTATATTTACACTTACTTGCACGTTTACTTCCGAAGTATAACAATACATTATTATACTTGCTTTTCTAGCTTATTACTAGGGACAGGAACTTAAGACTAGTGATGGACCGAGAGCGCTTTCGGTTTCGGTTTCGGTTTTGCCTACCGAAACCGAAAGCAGACATGCACTATAAAGGACGGAGTTTGACAACAAAATCAAAAAAAATCGTCCAAAAACCACTGAAATTCAAGCTTCCCAATTTTTCAAAGTCTACGCCCTACCCAACATCGAACAAATGAGCAATTTAATTTTTAAGGTGGATTTTGCATTTACACAATTTTGTAGTCAGCTGCTTTCGGTTTCGGTTTTGGTTAAGCCCTCTTTCGGCTGAGACTTTCGGTTTCGGTTTTGAGCCCTTTCGGTCCATCACTACTTAAGACAAATAAGCTTATTCGTCTTTTTTTGTCTTTTTGGCCTTTATTTGTTGCAAAAAAAAAATTCGTCTAATGTGGATTTTATTCGTCTTTTTTCGTCTACTTGTCCAAAAAATTGGATTTTCTTAGATTTCAAGCGCTTGCAGCGGTTTTTTTTTTTCAAATTTCTAAGCAAATAAAAACTTAAGAAAAAAGAAAGTTCAACCCCACCAATCATAGGCCAATGTAATATTTTGATTGTCAGTTGCGGTTTTGCACGAACAAAATACAATCCACGCTAATAAATTAACTTGTACTCATACAGTTGCTTGACAGACACAGAAAGAAAAGATTACTATTGGGTTGAAAAGGCCATCAAAACAATTTTTGGATTTGCAAATCTGATTTTATGTATAGCTGTCCAAAAAACGTTCCTTTAAAAAGGCATTTTTAACTCTTGGTTTTTATTTGACAAATGTAATACCGGCTAATTCTTGCTCATTAGGTACTACCTTTTTTAAATTGTCTAGATTTCGCCGTTTTTGAGTCAGATCAGTTCAGACACATTGGTCCTTATCAAAAGGGACATACATAACGTCTGTTTTGTGGGAGCAGCTTTAACCGTCTTTTTTGTCTGGACGGGCATTTAATCTTTCTTCTTTCTTATAAGATAGGTTCATTCACCTTTTTGGGAAATTAATTCGATTTTTCCATGTTGCAAGTAGTTTTTTCTTTTTTTCTCATCTGTTGGGAACTTTTATTCATCTTTTTTGTTTAATCGGTCAATTTTAATCGTCTAATTTGACAGTTTTATTCGTCTTAACTTCCTATCACTACTTATTGCACTAATCTTTGTTGTACTATTCTTAACCATTGGTCTCAGACAATTTAGGGAATGTAATGGAATGTTGATATTGATCACGCAACCTCTCTCAGCCAATCTTTGGACGTTTAACGTTTACAGGATGGCAGCAGCAGTGATTATTGACATCGCGTTGTGACGTCACTCAGCAGGATCTTCTTGATCGTCCATGATGTTGATGAAGATGATGAATTGATGATGATTGGCCTCTGCACATAATCTTGTGTCTTCAAGCGGGTAATGAGTACTTCTTCGCCGCCCAAGAGATCCCGGGAACAACAAGGATAACATGGCCAATCCCGATCCACGATCAACCGAGGGTCGTCGTCCCTCTCCCACATCCCAAAACCAGGTTCAATTAGAGCCTTTTGTTCATCAAGTGGGGGGACATTTCCCCATGGTCTGTCTAGATGCCTCGATTGTGTGCAAACCTCTCAACGAGCGAGAACATCGCTTCTATCTTAGTGTGCCATATATGCTCAGGTAGTTATTCAATCACAAATTATTAGAATATCTTTAGTGTAATTTAACAATTATTCGGATTCTTACCAGAGCTATCATTCCGGGGTTTGAAGGGACGATGGAAATCGAGGCGTCCGAAGATGAAGATGGATACATCACTCTGCGGGGCAATCCACCTCCGGAATACATTCAGAAACAAAGACGACGAAATCGATTGAGTCAGATTCGGCGATCCGATCGCATTGGAGGCGAGTCCAAAGATTCCGGGCCCGCTAAAGATCCGCCGCATTATCGCTTGAAGCGGAAAGAGTCCTTGGAAATCGAGCCCGCTCTCTCCCACGAAGAAGAGAGCGAGCTCGATGAATCCGGACTTCGACGGAAGAGCAGCTCGGAATGTTCCAGCCAGGGACCAGAATCCTCTGGAACGGTGTGTACCACCCAAGAAGAGGCCTTTTGCAACCCATGGGCCTTAAAGTGTCATCGAGATCACTTGAAAAAATTGGGCATTCTCAAATCTAGTCAGTCGGAAGATCCCGAGGGTCAGGCCGGTCGCGAACATACCTCTTCGGAAGACATCAGCACGGCCTCGAGCTCCTCCTCAGCCTTTGTGGCATCCAAGGCCAGCAAGAAGACCAGTCGCTCCAATCCTCAGCTCTATCTCTTGCTAGAGAACCTCGTGAGCCGATATCGACATCCATGTGTTTTGGACTTGAAGATCGGCACAAGGCAATATGCCGATGATGTGAGTGCCGCCAAGAAGCAGAGGAAGATTGCCAAGGCCGAAAATAGCACCTCGTCAACCCTGGGATTGCGGTTGTGCGGGATGCAGGTGTACAAAGCTAAAAATGGCCGCTATGTGTGTCATAACAAATATTTCGGGCGGACACTCAACAACCAGGGACTGAAAAGTACCATCGAAGAGTTTCTGATCAATGAAGAGACCGTTCGGATTGATATCGTGGATCGGTTGCTAGATAAATTGGAGCGGATGCGGAAAATCGTAACGTCTTTGGAGTCGTTTCGATTTTACACGAGTTCTCTGCTAATCACCTACGATGGATACGGGTTGAACAAGATCGACTTGCGAATCATCGACTTTGCTCACTCAACCCACAAAGACTTTGACGATGCCGTGATTCACAAGGGTCCGGATGACGGGTTCTTGTTCGGACTGAATAATTTCCTGGGGATCCTCAACGAGATTCGGAAGAAAGCCGTGATTTGAACCAATTATTCCCAAAGATTGGGAGCTTCCCCACCTTGATTACTTTTGCCATTAATGAACTGTTCACTCACTTGAAAAATCAACTAGACCAAAAATTGAAGACAAAAAGAAGACAGAAGAGACGTGATTGTCAGATCGTAGGTTTCCCCGCAACTCTCTCTCCCTCACCAGTGCAAATGATGTGCAATGATATCGTATCACAATGATCCGTGAACCTTTCCAATAACCAAATACAACATGAATGTGTTGCCCCACTCCTCTAAGACTAAATCATCCTATCTAATATATACTAGTCATGATCTTTATTTCAGATCGTCAGACATGTCTAACAACGAGGAGAAAAAGGGTCGAGTTATCATGCCCGTGGACATCCCTATCTACGGATTTCCAGAGACTCCCAAACCGTAAGATCCAATTTCTCTTCAATCAATTCAGGGTATGTTGTGAACTTATTCCGTATTTCAGTCAATTGAAAATGGTCGAATCTGAACCAGGATGGATCAAATCCACTTTTACAGCCATCAGATTGAGTCTCAAGCAAGTCACCGGTCCATTGGGGGAGGTCCAAGACCAAGTGAACCACATCTATGAAACGGGTGTGGCCCATACCAAAGGTGATTTGATAGGACACATACAGGGTGCGCCACATAGAACCGGGCAAAGTAACTCAAAACATTCCGAATGATCTAGCGCTTGAATGACGAGGTCGTTTAACAAATCATCGCTATTCAACATTAATGCATTGCTTAAATTTTTAATTTAATCATGGAATTTGATTGCAATAAGTATTGTTACTGTCTACTGATTATGTAAAGGATTCCAGGAAGAAGCCCCAATATGTACTTTAACCTTGAATTTCTTTCCAACAAATGAAAAATGTCTTTTAGCGTATGTATTTATCCTGAGCTTTACCTCATCTAGCCTTTAAAACTGCAACAAAGACGACTATATATTCTTGTAATGCCCGCTCTCTTCCTTTGTCCATTGTTTGAGAAAAAACCAAGGACATTCTCTGGATTAGGATTTGGACGTTATATCTTTGGCCATGAAAGTGACCAGATTACAAAATTGCCTTGGACCATGTATCGGCCAGCTCAGGTTTTTGGGAAAGTGAAACGTGGCACACTCTAGACTTCATCAAACTTCTTAACTTATTAGTGAAGCTATCAATGGAAGTTGTAATTTTTTTTAACCATGGTTAATTGCAAACCATAAGATCGATTCATAAACCTTTTTCATTGTCTCATTTTAAGTGGTACACACCTGTAATAGTTACAATATCACTGTAACCATCATATTATTCTCCGCTATTTTTTAAGGTGCTTACAATGATTTGATGGAAGAAGATAATGGAGCTGCTCGTTTGGGTGTGATTGCCGCCGGTGGTTTGTTGGGTTACACCGTGGGCGCTTTGAGAGGACGACTCTTCAAAAAGTTATTCTATTCCACTCTTGGATTCGGTGGATCTGCGGCTATTTGTTATCCTCGAGAAGCCAATGCTCTCAGTAAGGAGGCCTTGGAAGAGGGCCGTCAAATTGGGCTGATTGCTTACAATTTTGTCACAGGAGGTGAGGAGTTGGTTGTCTCTTATTAAAATGTCTTCACTGGAATTGCAATCCCACTCCTTTTTTTTGTAGTGGAACCGGAGACTTCCAAAGTGGATATTTCCCTCTTGACCGAGGAAGATAAAAAGGTATAAAAGTAAAAGAGTTCTTTTTATTATAACGATCATGAGTTTACTTGATTTTTCACAGGATCTTGAATCAGTCCCTTCCAAAGAGTAAGGAGAGGATATAGTGATTTTATAGTGCCTTGAGGCAACAAGTTAAGGAGAAATAAATGAAAATAAGAAGAAGAACAACAACAATAACCATTTTGCGCGTTTTATTGGTAGCTAGCAGATATTTATTAAGGGTAGTGTCCAACAGTGTTAGGAACCTGACCTTTCCGGAGGTGATGTCTGGACATATGCTGTCCTTTCCGGTCAAAGACTTGACAACACCCTATTGTCCTTGGCCAGATATCCCTTCGGAATATTGGCGGTCACGCACCTTCGTCCGGCTTCCTGCCCAACTCCACCAAAGACGGGAACTGACGCAGGATCTGTTCAATCTGACCCACCCTATCTACTGCAATAACCAAGATTTTCATCATCTCCCTCTACCCAACTGTATTTGTACTGTCTGTCAATCTCCTCTTCATTTCTTTCATGTTCACTGAAACCATTCTAGTCAACTCACCTGTGATACCACAATATAATTTGTCTATTGAAACGTTTTTTTAACATTTGACATGTCACTTCAACATTATTTTATACAACCTGACATGACCTTGAGTCGCAATAAACATATTATTATTATTTATTAGGATCTGAACTGTAAAAAAAATGAAAAAAAAAATGTCTTTTACGATTGAAACATTTTTTGGCCTTATAGAAGAACGAAAACTAGGAAAATTTTGTAACGAAATTGTAAATTGTGCCTTCTGTACTTTTAACTTCTTTACATAGGAAATTTTGTTATTTATGCTTAGGTTTGAATATGATAATACAAGAACCATTGAACCTCTTTGAACCATCCTTGGTTTTCGTTAAAGCAAAGTGGAAATTACAATAGTGATGCTAGTCAATGGAGGTTATTTTTACGTTTTTCTTTAAGTGGAATCGGCAACATTTGAAATAATAAATCGACTGCAAATTGTTTGAATCATCATGTTCGTTTCCTTAAATATAACCTTTTAAGTGCCAAAGCGGTTGCTAGTATTGCTATATTAAAAAATGTCGACAACAAGAAAGGTAAAATTAAACATATTAATTCATACCATGTTCAGGGATGTTGTAGAACTGCTTACTTAGAAGTCAGAACGAAATGTGAACTAGCTAGTAATAACATGGAAAGAAAACAAAGTACTGGAATTACTTTGAAAAAAAGCTGCAAACACCTAAAAACAGGCTGATACAAAACCACGATTTAAAAAAAGATGATGTAAAACATTTTTAACATTGTAATTCAAAATATTACACACAACCCCCAAATAGTTTCTGTTACATTTTTTGCGGCCTCTAATTGTTATAAGGAGCTTCTTTCTAGATAATGGTTGTACATGCACACTCTGGTGACACCTTGCCACGGTCGAAATGGAACTTATTCAAGCATTACACATCACAGGACTAACTAACTAACCGCCGGCGTGTCCGTTCCCATCCTCGTTCCTCCCGGCCAAATTTCAGTTGCTAAATTAGTCGGACTCCATTGAGTTTGGGAATTCATTTTTCACGCAATCGTGTCATCCTTCCGAGGAAAGTGACAGTGATTAGTTCAAATTCAAATCTAGTCAGATGATCAGGTTTTATTAAAAATACATTTGGTATGAGTGATTGTGCGTCTTATTAGTGGTGCTGAAATGTGGACGAGGAAAAGTGTCAGACAGCTGAAGGCTAAAAATGATTCGAACAATAACAATAATACCAACAAATATTGCAATCAAATGGCTGCACGAAGTGTTAGTCTTCCTAGAAAAGCAGCGCGGAAACTCCAAGGTACATGAATTTTTTACTTATAAATACATAAGTATGGTAGGTAACAACATTCTTTCAAGATTTCTAGAATTTAAAGCTTTTCGTTTTTGTGGCCAAAATCTTTTTTTCAATTTCAATCGATTCAAAGATTGTCATCGCTCAACAGTTACAAGAAATAGTTCCGTCTTTTGGTCTATCAACGAGCACGGATAACTTTTTTGAAAGTTTACAAACGACTTTGCGTCGCATACGAAATTTCTCCCTTGGCTTGCATAGAGCATAGATATCTGGACAAGTGGATGGATGTCTTACGACTTAACACTTGATTTTTAAAATCAGAGAGGTCTAGAAAGAGGGCATTGTCGTCATTTCGTCTGACTCGTTTATTGCTGAAACTGGCAAGAAGTTGCGTGAAAAGGCAAATATTTCCGAAGAATATCGTAAAAAGCTATAAACTAGTAATCATATCTATGTGCAAATTAATGCTTGCAAATTGTAGAAAATCAACTAAATTGAGCACTTTAGTACAATTTAGGAGAAGCAAACCGTAGACACGAGGCCACATGCCGAAAACTAAAAATTTTTCAAAAATTTGCTTGAAACAAATACGTTTGTTTGGGCAAGTTTCAACTAGTCGCTGATGATAAATGGCCTTTGCTGCCCACAATGAAATTTAACGACTGGCCTGCTCTAGTATCTCCACTCTATAGCTCTATGTTTAAAACAAAACGGTAACCGGTTTGTGATTGATTCCCAGGGACCATTAATTGTAGTTTTTTTACCAACCAAGCGGTTGGTCGTCAAGGATCCAATAGTTTAGATATCTATGGATAGAGGTTTCTCGATGACTTTTCTCGTTTGTACATCTATGGAATATTTCAGGGCAGTTGTAACGCAAAACTTTAAGTAACGAAAGTACACTAGTTTGGGCCTTTTTTCGAAAAAATAACTGTAATGCCATTGCATTTCAAAAATGCTGAAATTGAAACGGCTCAACCCCAAAAAAACTATTGGTTACTCGTTCTTTTTTCGTGCACTAATTTATATATATATTTTTCTTAGGGTGGAGCAACTTTTTCATAAACTTGCAAGTCACAGAAAAGAAAATTTGTTTGACTTCATTGAAAAACTTCTTGGGAGTTTTTTTCAAGAGTGTGTGCATCTTTTAAGTGAAAGTTCCTCTAATGCTTCGCCAAAAAATGCATTGCTCACGTAAGCCCAATTTTTATCTTTCAAAACGAAGTGTTTTTATTCCAATATCACATAATTGTTCATATTGGCTTTAGGATAAGGAATTTTTCAGTTTGGACCAAAATGGCATTCGTTTTCATTTCGTAAGTCAACTTTTTCCAAGCGTGTTTTTGTTAATGGGCATTACCAGTATGGCCTTAATGGTTACTTTTTCCTTCATTGGAATTATAAAAACTTGCAATTTTTCTATTATTAACATACAATTTTCAACATAAAGTTTCACAACGTTCTTATAAGATCTTAAGTGTATTCTTTACCTTTTATCTAACCTTTGGCCAAAATGCAGGCCTTTGTAAGGGTTTCGACAAAAATGGCACAAAAATATGAGCCAAAAAATAGGTCGGGGTATCTGAGGAGTTAGTGTTGATTATGATATCACAAGGTTTTTAAGATTCAAGAAATATCAAATTGGTGATGAATTGCAGTTTCGTTTAAACGATTTCTCGATACATTTGGAAATTTCAATCAACTTATATTGAAGTTCAATAAATCCTTCATAAATATCACGTCTACGTAAGTCTACGTAAGTTTCAAATTTCGTTCTGCCGATATTTTCGTTTTCCATCAAAACTGTCTTTTCTATAAATGTAACCAAAAAAAAAGACTATTTTGGCTCGTTTTTGCCCATATTTGACGTGCAACGATCTTTTTTTGAAACAAGGTTTTGCATTGAGGGCAAAAAACCTTTGGAGAGTCCTCATGTAGACATTTTAGAAAATGACAGCAATTACTTTAGAAAATTATAAAGCCCTAGCACTAAACGTCAACATCCTTTGCAGGTAATTTTTGGTACCTAAAGGTCCCAACGTTCCCATTGTGTGAACAGCAACTTTAATTGATTGTGGATCCAGCATCAATGAACATAGAAATATATCTCATTGTTATAACCAAATTGTACACTCTTGTCTGTCAGTTGTAAAAATGTTGTTCACGAATATCTTCAATTCTAAACAATGTAAGCGCTTAAATTTTTATACCAAAAGTTTGAAAATTTGTTACTTTTTAAGGCTTTAAATTTCAGTCCCGTAATGACTATTTCTTCTTTTGAATATGCTGAGTTGACCATTTGACATCTATAGAACACTCACGAGAGTTTGGATTGTAAAATTGACAATGACAATGAAATTGACCTGGGATCGAACCCATGAACCCGAGCATAGCCCGGTCGCGCGTTAACCAACTGCGCTAATCCATCTTCCCTTTTAAGTTTAAAAACCTTTTAATTATAAAAACCTTTTTGACCTGCTTTGTTTGGAACGCTCTGAATCCTTCAAATAGTGTGGCATGTATTTGAAACCGTGATTCCTACTAGGATGAAGGTTTTCAAGGCACTTTGTCAGGGTATTTTTTCATTTAAAGCAATTTTTTTTATTAGAATGGCAAGGAAAAACATGGTGCACCATCAATTCATGGACACCCCATGTGTATTTGGAGGGCCCCTGATCACAGAAAGTCAAGTGGGCCTTGGCCCAAAAGGTGTTGCCGATCCCTGCTTTAAAGGCTGTCGCATGACATGTCCAAGTGTAATATCAATTGATTTCAATTTAACCATCCTTCAACTCTTTGGACATTTCTCACATAAGTCATTTTGGTTGTTTTTTTATCTTCTAGAAAGCCGGTTTTTCGACGATTCCCAAGATCCGTATATCTCTTTGCCCTCACCACCTTCTCCAATTCCCAGAACGAGGGAAAACATGTTGCGCCGTTTGGCAGCCAATAAAAGTGTTCGAGCTTCGCGTGGTGAAGGACCGCAAGTGCTCATGAAATACTTTGAGATCCGCCAACCCATGGATAATGGCAAGGCTTTTGGTGCCGAAGTGGCACCAACCTTGGGGCACGGGGCGTGGGCTAAGAGCAGATACAAACCAACGATGCTGAGACCAGATTGGAGGTAAGATGCTACATCTATTTGTCACACACAAGTTTTGCAAACAATTGGAGTAATTTGTGATGTTCGGTTTTGCTTTTGTGTCTTATTGGGCATCCAAACACCTAAACAACTGACCTTATGAGGTTGTTTGAAAGTTCGGTGGAACATAATTACAAGGCACGAGCTCGTTTAATAAAGGGAAAATCTTGTGCTCATTTTTGGTCGTAATTCAGTGAAGTCAATCTTCAACGAGAACATTTCCTTACTCTTCCACAACTTTGTCATTTTTTCAAGAATGAACTCTTTTGCAAGTGTTTTGAAAACCTTATCCTACTTGAAATCACAGTTTCAAATACATGCCATACTAGGTAGTAGGTAGACAGTTTTTCTTTCAATATTTTGTCCACTTGTTTTTTTATTATAAATGTTTAGTCCTGTTTGGAAAACAGGAAACTGTTTGGAAAGTGAGCTTGAGATTGAAATAACTTTTCGACAATGTTCAACAAATTGAAAAACTGACATTTTAGGCCACATGTTAAACGCACCTAATTCAAAAAGCGCGAGTATAGCAAAATCAAGTCGGATTAACGGGCCTCAAGTATATACTCGCGACAGCTTGCCTGTTTCAAACACAGGAGAAAGGGTGACTGCATACAAGACAATCGTTAATCTGACTTGATTTTGGTATGCTCTTGCTTTTCGAATTAGGTCCTATAATATGCGGTCTTCTGTTTCAACAGTTATATGAAAAGGCTACTTTTGTTCTTTTCCTCAAAACCAGTGCCTTCATTGTTTTGGGTCCTGATATTTTTCACTTAGAAACTTAATATCGGATGATGATAATTATTATTATCTTGGTATGGCAAACAAGGAATTACTCAAAACGCAAAAATCACACCCTTTCACTGACACATCCTTCGGTATACTTGAACCAAGTCTTGGCGAAATTGTTTGTTTGACTTGTTTCGAAACTATGATTTTGTATCCAATGGTGGCTCTCTTACTCAAACTAAGCACGCTCTTTTCCGAAAAATCATCCCATCTTCTTTGTCTGCACACTGCAAAGCCTAAAAGTTACTAAAAGTTTAGACTAAGACAACAAAGTCTTAGGCACACACTTCTACTCTTTCTCTGACTTTTACCAAAGAGTCGCTTTGACAGTTTTTTTAACCTTAAATTAGTACTACAATCTAGGGGACGCTAATTATTTTACACAACCCTGTAAGGGAGCATTTCAAAAGGAAGCACAGGTAAGTGGATCTTAATTTCATTTGCCCGACTTTTGAGCAAGGTCAAGAATGAAAATCGGCAAGTGCAATCTGCAACCATAAGCTGTGTTTTCTAGTTGAAAAACCTGTAGCTCATGCCTCAGGATTAATGCTATGGTTTGACTAATCCCTGGTACTACAAAAAAATTCACCTGGTTTGGGGTCACTATTTCCATTAGATCGGATAATTGTCCTATTAGACCACAGGCATCAATGCAGTGTAACAAATCGAGGAATGTCAATATCAGTGTGTTGCTCGACTCCCTATCGATGAATATCATTCATTACCCTTTCCTTTTACGCACAGTATGTACTCAAACATGCGTACAAAAACGGTTGAGCACGTCTCTTCTGTGTAGAGACCCTGGGAGCATTCAGGGTTTCAGGTGTTTCCCTCCATTACAAAGCCTGAATGGAAAATGAGCTCCAATCTTACCCTAGCATTCTTGTATGAAGAAATCCTCTCCTCTGTTGAATACATACTTTAAACCAAGGTTCAACAACAGCTTTTAGGTCATGACTCAACATTGGACATAAGCCTAAAAGGCTCTGTAACTTACTGTATATCTTCTGCATCCTCTTCAATTCTTGATTGTTTTGGATGTCATAACTAGTAGACCGTGGGCGGCATTGGATTTCCCATGTATCTCTTATTTTCTCCATTTATTGCTCTCTTTTGTCGTCCAAGTTTTTGTTCTAATCCAATGCAAATAAACTTTTATGTAGCCTTCCTTTGGATGAGGAAGTCCCATTTAACAAGCAAATTTGACCATGACAGTGCGTAATAACTACTTCCGAACGGACAGATACTTTTTTAATGTGGGCCTCGCAAGTCGCAATGGTATGTGTTCAAATCCAATGATCTACAAACTTATATGCACGGAAAATTGGTTCCATGTCTATGGCTTTAGGGCAAAGGTATTAAAATCCTGGGATGACGCACAATTTCCCACGACTTCGAGCACGCAATTGAATGAATGATCAAGAATTGCCGAATCACATTCAAGCTTTTGATGGAATTAAAAAAGTACCTGATATCTTCTCCCTTTTTTAAATAACAAAAAAAGAGAGAGAGAAACTTTCATGGTTAAATTTCGGGAGTCCGTGATGAAACACAAGTTATCGTTAAAGTTCATCTCTGTCCGTTGCTAACGCGTGTTTTTTTTCTCTTCTTCTCGGCGATGTAATTGAAACGAGTCGTTGCCATAATGAGAGTCATTCATTTCACTTTTGCCTCGACATTTTGGGCGGAGCGTGATTTCTGAAAAGCTTGGGCGGATTCCGCATCCACCAAACCATCCATTCGTCGAGACCTTCGTACCGTTGAACATGAGAACAATTCACTTGACACTGGAGGAAAAATAAATACGTACTAGTGAAATGAATCCAACTCCTTCCATGAATAATCTGACGACGCGAACTTCATTCTCGGGCATTTGAAATGGTTTCTTTTGTCAGAGTAAGAAGCAGAAAGAAACGAGAAGTCATGGCCTATTTGTAGGAGGTCTTGCCTTTCCCCAGAGTGTGTAGCATCCTCCTATGTGGGTGGGTTTTTATGGGTGGAGAAACCGAGTGAGTCTGTCGGGGTCCCCGGTATTGATTCCGAGCCTCTTCGCGGCTTCTGTTACAAATATTTATGCATCCAATGAAGTCTCTTCCCGAATCCTCGTGACTTCACTGACCTTCAAGGGAGTAAAATAGCCCCGAGAAGTAAATCATTATAATTGCCTTTGTATGCATAAACATCAGATCATCCAAGCATAAAGGAAATCTGTCCAAGTGTATAGTACAGGATCAGATCCGGCTGATTTGAGATGCGAAACTGAAATTGGGCGGAGAAATGCCGACAGAATGCTTTGCTGAGTGGATTGAAATCTAATTGAGACTCGTTGGGGTCGGGATGAATCCGAGAGAAAATCTTAGGAATTAATTCTTCTCCACCTCCTCCACGTTCTTACACTCAGGATGAAAAGAACTCAAAAAAAACCTTCGACTTTGATTTTTGGCGCTAGAGAATGAATTGGAAATTTATTCTAATGGAACAGGTGAAGAAAACGAAAAGAATCTCCTTCCTCTCCCCACCCCTATTGTGGGCCAAATTTCTTATGAATGCGATGCACTATGGATTTAACACCATCAAAGTCACCAAATTTGGGCCCAAAAGAAGAAAAGAAGCAGCTAGCTCATCGCTTCATCATCCATAAACAGAATTCATTTTTGCCAGTTTGTTCCCTTGAAGGACACCATTTTGACACATGTCTTCCAAACTTCCCCTCTCTCTGGACCACGTCATTGATGACTTCTAGGTGGTCCTGGATCTCATGGTAACCCATGATTGCGGAGCCCGATGACAGATATACATTTTGACAGCAGAATGGTTTTTTGTGTCACAATTAGTCATGAAAAGTCAGTGCTAATTCATCATCATTTCAAGGAGCTCCTAGCTTCATGGTAATTGCCTTGGTCTGTTGGCAAAAATTGAGGCAGGGACAAACTTTTCGCGTAGAATCATGGTCGATGCAGAAATGAGATCGATTTATTTTCGTATCCTTCAGACTCAGTTGCATCTCCTACTCTCTCGTTCTGTTTCTGAGTCGATGACAAGTCGATCTTCCTAAGATTGAGCCGCTGTTGGTTTTGCAACTTTCAATCTCAAATCTTGGTGTTCACTGATCTATGAATCTGGTCCAGCCTCTTCTTCCATGGGCCTCCTTTTGGAATTCGAATTGACTAGGGTTTGATCGAATCGCATTAAAACAAGCCTTATCAACTGGCACCAATAATATCTCATCGAATGGAGCAACCGGTCATTCACGAAAACGTGGTCGATATGGTTGGACTCCATGGGGTACAACCTTTTTGTGCATAGATCTGCCGTTGGCATGAGATATCAAAGGTAAATCAGAAATTGTTCATTTGCCAAGTTGAACATCATCATTGTAGTGCAGGATCATTTTCCTCGGACTGACTTCAACCGCAAATCTCTCCAACTTTTTGTGTTCTATTGAATTCGATCGCGAGAAATGGTGAAGCAAGAGTGATCTCGAATTATCTCAACCATGGGATAATAATTAATATCAAACCTCAGTATTCAATTTGAAAACAAAAAACGAAAAGAAGACATCTACTTCTATTGAAACTGGAGACAAACCGACAGATGACTTCTTCCTGTTTGGTCCCTTCTTATGGTTCTTGTTTTACATTTCGGAATAGCAATTGTTCGCCAGGTTCATTCTAGATCTGCACCACTTTAGTGTTTTCACGGGCAATTCGCGGCCGAGTCGTCACGGTCCGTTGGAACGTGGTCATTAATTATCGCAATTACCATGCATGAGCAAACATTTCGGGAAACCCGCTGTGTGACAACCTCAAAATTCCAGCCAGACCGGTGACGTTAATCGAATATCTTTTAAACAGAAATTGCAAACTGAACAAACTGTATTCAAACAAAAGTTTTCTCGCATTTTCGTATTTACAGGGTGTCACAAGTTGCAGTCCCATAAAAGTATTCTTGGAACAAAGTGTTTACGTTTATATGATTTAAATATGTCTTAATCAAAGCGTTCTTGAAAGTGTTTAGCTCGATGTTAAGCTATTATTTGGATCCAAGAATGACGGCCCCAACCGAAATCCGGAACCCCTTCTAAAAAGCATCATAAGTGCACATTAGAAGGCAAAAAAGTGTTGAAATTTCTTATGTGGCAAAGGCAAAATGTAGGGGAAATTATTCAGACCACAAATTGATTTCATCGACTTGTGTCACAATTTCGCCAATAAAGTTTCTGCCACTCTAATTTATGACAACTCGGTATGATTCTTCCTTGTTGTGTTCTTTCGAGTTTCTTGGGGTTCTATCACGTCGTTCTTGTTTTTGAGGGAATCTTGGCGAGGGGATTCTTCACGGTGTCAAGGCAAAGAATGTTCCTGTTTGTGGTCTCAGAATTCCCGATTCCTACTGAGCGACGGATAATTCCCGTCCATTGACGACTTCATACTTTTTTTTGCAAGATTGCACATTCGTAATTTCATGGTGACGACGGGATGAAATCACTTCCTTATGGCGCTTTTGGACATCATTCCAGATCCACTGATTCACCTCTTCCTTATCTTCTTGTAACTGTCTGTGGTATGTTTTTCCGCGTTGAGCTTGTGAATCTCGGGTTATTAAGCCTTGACAAAAGGCTATCGAGCGATCAGGTGATCAGTTATCCATGCAACCCAATTGCTGATTTGTTTAAGAGATACTGTGCCTTATTATTGCTGGATCGTCGTCGGTCAGATCTGCAGAGTTCCTCAAGGTCATTGCCATCCCCGGTACCCAATAATAGGGGCCACTTTAGCACCAATAAGCGAATCGGAACCCAATCCTATCTTGATGGGACTTCAGCAGACGTTTACAAAACCCTGAAAGGAAATCGTGGTCGATGCTTTTAGGAGGGCAAATCCAGATAATGTTCCGTCAAAACGGGGATGAATCCGTGTTTCCGTCATATCTGGGAGGGCGCCATTGTAGATATTGTTGTGGTGGTTGGAGCATGTACAAAATGTACCAGAGAACGTCGTGAGTTGGCTGCCCCCAAGATTTGTTTCTATGAACAATGTTGATTCGCCAAAACTGGAGCCTTGCTCCATAAATCCAGCCCTAGTTTGGCACTGCCAAATATTCTTGGATCTTAGATATCCTGAGTGTTTGTGAAAATACCATCCAGAATTGCATGTCCCTGTAAATATTTGACCATGATCAAGGACTCATCGATCATTGAAGGATCAAAGCATTTCTGTTAATGGTTGAACAGAAGTGGTGTTAGTAGTGGTTTCGGAAAAATGCCAGACTCAAAAGCGCTCACTCATCGTGGTTTGAATGGGTATGTTTTCCTCCAGTGCACAAGTACTAGCAATACACATGCCCACATTGTGAATCGTATGGGTGTGCAATCCAAGAGGAAGGTCCCTCTCACGAGAGCGATGTCGGACGAGTGCTACGCTTTCTTCAAAGTGATTTGATGGGTGCTTGCTTGCTTGCTTGCTTGCTTGTTCTTGGGCTTCTTCGTGCTTGTCTCACGGTTTACATATCTGACATTCTTGCTCGCAGTGTGAGCTTCGGGGTGATGATGATGATACCCAAAGTTCCAATGGAAAGGAGGAGGAGTTCAAGGAGTTCTATTAGCAAATTGCAATAGTGCAGCGAGGTACATCTGCCCTCACACAGATATTATGTGAACCAGATCCCAGATTCCAATCCCCCACCCTGTTACTTATTTACTGAAGAGTCATTGGTTGAACCACCCATGCTAGTCAGTCAGTGCAGTGAGTGTCGATCTATCTATCTATCTGGATAATAAGTGTTGGTGTGATTGGTATCGGATGTGAGTGGATGCTCCGAATGGACATGATCCATGTTTGAACTTGAGTCCAGTGACAGCCGAGAGGAGCTTCTTCGTTTCAAAATGATGAAAATGTGGAGTGCCACTTTGGGACGCCCTTCAGAGGAGGAACGGGAACGAAAGAAACGATTGAAAGAGCTCCACATGAGCCAGGATCCATATCGGGGAGCTTCCACCAACAACACGCTCAAGTCCATTAAACGACGCAAAGAGAAGCAAAAGAAGGCCAAGAACCCCAATGGTGATGAAGGGACTAACACGAGTTTGCCTCGGAATGGTATTTTGAACAATAATTACCTCTACCCCGAGGTTAAGATGAGGCAGCATTCCAAGAGTATGGGTCATGGTTTGAACCTGATTAAGAACGCCAATTATCTACCCAATCGGAGGTATACCGTAGCCATGGATGGCGACGAGGAATTTCCGGAAATGATGATGATGCGGGAGCAAAAGCTTCGTTTCATGGACGAGGGTCTAGATTGGGACCGAAGTGATTCCGGCACACCAAGATCCTCAGGTTCCAGATCAGGAGTATCAGGAGGACGTCGGTGGAAAAAGGGGCTCTCTGTGTCTATGGTGAATGTGGATCGATTAGGAAAGGGTGGTCCTAATCTAGGGGACCATCCTTCCAGTCCCAATTATTGGGGCTCAGGTGTTTGGAACGATCCAAATACCATGGAAGAACGGGTCGATAATCGTCCACCTGTGCTCAACCGACGCTCCCTAGTGATTAATGCAATGAACGATTTCAATAAACAAAGCGACAGGTAAGAACAATAATAAGACCACCATCCTATCCGTAAATTGGTTGCACGTGTATAGGTCGAGTTGGTTTCAGTTTTCGGAGCATGAATCATGATGCCCTGTGATTACGCAAAGGCCCATATTCGCCGCAATAAGGCAATTCAAGGAGGTCATATAAGTCATCATCCTTGAATTCCCTTCTGGCCACTTGACATTTTTATTACCCCTCTGCCTCCTCCCAATCTTCTTCCTCCATTCATTTGGAGGTCCACCTTTCTCAGAACAGGGTCTTCCTTGCAAATGGGCTCGCTACGATCATTGCTCATATTTAATCAGCTAAAAAACATGGAATTACCACTCCTCGCTTTTCCAATAGCGATGCTATTGCAAGAATGAGAAACACGCGTCCAAGAAGGTTAGAAATGGTGTAATTTAAAGAAACCGTCATCAATCTTGCATTTCTCACATCTTGCAACGATTGGTTTGAGAGCTATGTATTGGTGAAGTTTCGTTTTATTTGAACTTGAGGAAAAGTTTTGGCACTGGCAAGGCAAAAATTAGGGACGACAAATGAATGCGCTTAAAAAGCGATTGAACGTTGTGGCTAGCTCTCAACAACCGCAGAAAATATAATCAGAGCTCTAGCTCTGATTTCATTTCTGACTTGGCCTCCTATAACAGGGGTTCTCAACCCAAGTCAGTATATTTCCCGTTTTTAGCTGTTAAATTGCATCCCCACAAGAGCTAAAAGAAAAAGTAGAACCCAGTTTTCAATTTATGAACATATTGATTAATTAAATCTTCGAAGAGTCCTCTGATAAGTTTTGCCCTTGGATTAGGGTAATCTTTGCAGAATACTTTAAAGTTGTTCCAGACACTATGACGTCTTTGTAAACATTTATTTTAATCAGATTTAATGTGAAAGCTGATTCCCTTCTTTCATAAATCTTTTGTAACTTCGAGTTGTACCGCAGAAAATATATAATTGTGTAACATATTTCTTCCATTTTTTGCAACTCCGCTATTTCCACGTGGAGCGTCTCATTATTCTCCATCGGTTGGGAACCCCTGGTTTAAACTTTTGTACTCTTCTCGAATCGCCCGAGATCAGAGAGATTTATCCATTCATGAGGCTTCATTGTGGTGACTAGTATTTCCGTCAGCTCCTTGGAAGATAAGACATCAGTAAAAATCACGTAGCACAACACCTGATGAATGACAACGCGCTTTAAGTCTACTATCGCTTGTGGAACAGGTGTTGATGTGCCAAATGTCAATATGACAGCTTTTCGCGCTATTCAACGCGCGACCTGACCTTGCTTTTGCGAATTTGAATTCTAATTCCGACACTCATAAGTAACGCCTGTACCGAAGTTGGTCCATTAATCACGGAATAATTCGGAACCCGTCAGAGCCTGGCTTTGGAAACAAAAGCTATGAAAAATTAGCCAAGGGCGTCTTATGAGAAAGGAAACCAAATGAGAGCGAGTGCAACACTCAAAAGTCATCCAAGAGGTGCTATGAAGTGGTACTCAAATCGGTCTGACCTTTGTTCATTCAAGTCTAAGGATAATAGAGGGCAAGCACCTCTGGCAGGCAATTTTCTCCTCCTTTGTGGATTGAAAGTACCAAAACCAGAGTGTTTATTGGAGTGGCAGAATGGTAGTAATTGTCGAGGGGAGAAGGTTTTTAGGGCTTTGTGGCATGACACCTCAACCACCACAACCAACAATACAATCACTAAAATGGTCCCTCGCTTAAGAAGCAATATCTGTCTCTCTATTCACTCGTACAAATAGTTTTCCGGCGATTAACGTCCCGTGAAAACAATAATAAAATGTTTCGGAACCACGGTATGGCCATGAATGATTTAGGACACCTCGTCGAGTTTGGCCTTGGCTAATCATCTTCCACTTTTTTCACATTTGGAAGCGTTCAAATCACCAGTGATCTTTTCAAAGGTGCCCACCTCCTTATTAAGGTGGTTTCGATCCGTGCCTCTGATATGTTACATAATATTACACCAAGGGTGCCATTAAACAGCCCCAAAATCATTGACCATGATCCCACTGGCTAAATGAAGCATAGTTTTAATTAGCTGAAAAATACTCGGGCTCTAACAAATTTGAAGTGAGGGCCCCTCTCTCTACATCGGTCAACTGATTCCCGTACCCACGATTCTCTTAGAAAAAAACAGCTTAACTTTTATCCTTATTTTTCCTTTAATAATACCAACGTACGCAGTGCACGCAAAACCTATCAAGCATTGGCTCATTTGACGTGAGGAATCTAGGATACTCGTTCCAGATCAGTGGTGCTGAAAAGATCAAGCCACGTACTCTGTACGTATGTTGTGTGTTTCGAATTGAATTGACCAATATTTAGATTATCTCCTCGTTCAACTTCCCCTCGATGATTTGAAGCGAAGCCGATGATAGCTGTGCATGTTGACACGGACTCTTGAGGAGAAATGCAGTCGGTCATAACATCGATTATCATCCAAGTGTGTCTATTTGTAAAAACAAAAATACGAAGTCTTGCTCATCTTCAATTTGAACTCATGTAATCACTCTGAAGTGACTGTATTGATGACCGCTCGGGAACAAACATCAACTCTTTTATCGGAGATCCCATCATCCAGGAAGACACCGGCTTCAGCTTTGAAAAGTCCGCTAGTCATCCATCAAAATGACTTTGAGGGTGCCCTAATCCAACATATTTTACCAGGATTAAACCTACACAAAAATCTTGCTTTGCTTGTTGATGTCTAGGAAGCTTAACGTTTGCTTTGGTACAGCTATAAATGATGCCTCTCGCTCAATCAAGGCGGGATTGTTGATGGCATGTGTTCTTCCAGATTGGGGAGGATTAAATCATTTCAATGCTTTGTTTGAGTATCTGCGTACAAACGTAGTGGGTTAAAGTGATTAGTGTTGGAGCGTTACCTGGGCACCTTTACCAAGCCAATTTGTTCAAGGAGAGATCCAGGACGACCACATTCTGAGATGCACTTTCAGATCAATAAAAGTAGATAGCAAAATGGCCCAATGGATACTTAGACGCCATGATTTGACAAATTGCCTTGTCTTCTATTTCCGGATTCAGTTGCATTCCAGATATTTATCGAGCCTAAATTTGCTTTGCCGTTTTCTAACAAATGATTTTCACCAAGGACCTTACCCGATTGACTGCCAACTAATGAGAGTTGGCGGGTTGTGTGGGGGCTGACGAGCATTTTCTCGGAAACGTTAGAGACTCCTCCTCTTTGTTCTCGATAATGTATGCATAATGAAGCCATTGTTGCATAACACATTCTGGGTCTTAGCAATGTTTATTTCCTCATAATGATCCGGCCTCTCAACTTGAGAGGCTTTTTTAGGAGCCTCCATTGAAAGGAAGCGAGCGACAAAACCACCACGTGGGCAGAAGATGAGAGCAAAGGGGAGGAGGAGGCGGGAAGAATAGATTAGAACTGTGTTAGTTAGCCCTCGAGAATCCCACAGAAGCACTGCCATAAATTTGGTAGCAGTCAAGAGCAGTTTAGTAGTGTGATTGTGTCATCCGTTCTGGGCCTGCCAAAGGTACGCGCAATTGATAAATCACTCTCTGAGGAATTTATGGCACGAGGATGCAGTTCAATTAAGTCACAGATGTCACGCTTTCGGCCCATGAATCATTTCACATTAGCTGCGTTCCTTGTTTGGGGTTTGGTCTGTGGGTCAAAGACTTGAACGGGTGTTCAGCTGATTAACCTACTACACTTGGCGATAACTTGAGCGAGGTTGGGAACACTTTGGATAAGTGTTGAATGTCTTCAAGCTTGGAGAAATGACGAATTGAAGTGTTTTGTAAGGAAGTGTTTGTTTCTTGGCACCAAACGACCTGATATGCAGTCAAAATTCTCGCCCCAATGGGACCGTTTATGCGGACAAGTAATCGTCCCCATGAATTGGTTGTTCGCCTGATCTCTGGGTCGATCTTCTTCACAAGATGATGAGTATAATGATGATGGTGGTGATGATCCAATCATCGCCAGATCAACTTCATTGCCAAACTTCCGGAACCCCTCCATGTTTATTCATATCTCGCCGGCCATGAAGACGTATTCCATGTCAGTCTTGCCTATTTCAAGGTGACCGATACTTTTTTACACCTGATCGTTTGCGATTACTTATGAACATGTGGTCAATATTTTTGGGTGGGGTGTGAAGTGGGGATAATTTTTCAATATCTGTGCCATTTCATCATTCCCTCCTTGAGTTTCGTTCCTGGTAAGGATAGATAATTGACATGAACGATTTGATGGGAGTTTGGACTACTCCTTTCAATCCTCTGTTGCACCAAAAGGCTTAGGGGAATATGTAATAGTAGTAAGCCAAACGTGGGGGTCAATTACGGCCACCATCAAACCTTCCAAGAGATTTCAATTGCTTTGGGACACGCGGCAATAACCAACACCCACTTCAGATGAAACCCAACCTTGAATTGAAATCTGAGTCTTAATACCAATGATTGAAACAAAACAGACAAAGACGTGCAATGCAAGTCCGTAAGGGACAAATTCCGACTCATTTTCCATTGTTGTCAAGTACATATGTTCGTTCCGTTTGCCATAATTTGGTTACATCCTCCCGTTAAAGTGCATTGAGAAGACTCCTGTAACTTTTCCTATCGCTTTTGCGACCAGACAGATTGACTTTTAAAAATACAGTATTACTTGCCCTTACGAACATCTTTCATTAATGTTTATACTAACGGCAATTTCATCCATTACTTGTATTTTTCGATTTTGGTATATGAAAGAAAAGACTGACCAAATAAAAAGGTTCCTGATTGATTTTGGGTTTATGATATCGGCATTTCTTTATAGGCCTCATTTCGGGGAGACTGGTTTGCTTTGTATCGATCCTTAATTAATGGAGTATGCAAATTCGCACACCAGATTGCTGACAAATTGCATAAGTTCTCTGGATAGCTAAGATCGAGCTGAATTTGGCCCGTTGCCATAAACACTGAAGGTTAATGTGAGGGTGGCAAATTGGAGTCGATCCGAAAACGGACACCAAAGTCGTGCGCCAACCCTTCTGTAACGGTTATCTCTCAATATCAGGCTCCATCGGATTCACTCTGTCTCGAGTTCAATTACTATGCATATTAGAATCCTGACACGTGCCTCCGGGATTTATCCTCTGAGCGCGAGAAAGAAGGCCGTTTCGGGCAAAATGGGCCAAAACAGCTGTGTAGGAAAACGAAGTTGACGTTTCAAAACAAAGTGTAAAGATGGCCAAGAACAAGAATCCGGAAACTTTGTTGAAAATTGTGCTCAATTTCCTAAGTAGACTTGTCACTCCCAATTCCAGACGGAAAGAGATTCTTCTTTTTCTCAGAGAGAATCTTCATCCACAATTAATCGAGCAATTCCTATCAAAATTCCTTCTGGATCCATT
>CM021315.1:1877819-1888421 GCA_010645155.1 Tigriopus japonicus
CAATTAATCGAGCAATTCCTATCAAAATTCCTTCTGGATCCTCTGTGTGACTCGGACCTTCAAATCGATTGTCTTCTTTACCTTTTCAATGAACATTGCAGGCGTCTGAAATTCTCGTTCACGGACAAGCGCTATTACTCTCAAATTGTGACTTTGCTTCGACAAGACCAATTGAAATTGGAGGAGCTCAACTTGTACGGAGTGTGGCTTCAAGATGACATCAAGGCTGACCTAGTATTAGCGCTAATGAAACTTGATCATTTGACTCAATTATCCATACCACACATCGCGGATGACGCAATCATTCACGCCATCTCCCGATCGTGTCCAAAACTCAGACATTTGGACGTGTCCGGAACCTCGAAAATAACCAATTCGGGATTGAGTGATATATGTGAGAATTTGTAGATAAGCTGAATCTATTTCATCGAAACGGAAACTAAAGACCAAACAAAACTACAACATTAATGGCAATTTTGAAGGATAGGACATCCAAGGCAATATTTCTGCCTTCTAAAAGACCAATAAGCTGTTCTTTAATCCTGATGATTCTTTTGGTCATAAATTGTGACTTGTTTCTTTTAGGTAAAAAATGAAATTTGCATTTGGCTTCATTCTAGATTAATGATGAACCGAAAGCACGTTTTCGGTTATACCTACCAAAACTGAAAACAGATGTGTGCTGACATAAATTTGAAAAAAAAATAAACTTTTTTCCTGTCCTAAGAACTTTCAAACAGAATAATTTCTGAATCTACGAAATTGGATTAGCCCTTCATCTTTCCCATGGGTTTTGATAACCCATGGTAAATGGATGCAAATAGCTTTGTTATCACTTAATTTCGGATTCCGTGAGGGCTTTAGTTTTGGTTAGGAGCCCTTTCGATTCATTACTATTCCAGGCTGCATTAAAAGATTGATCAATTTTTAAACAAACTCGGAAACCAAATGGAGCAGGACATTTCTCTTCCGCCGCAAAATCTCCAAGGACCTCTCAGCATTTTTTTGTAAATTATTCCTTACAACAATTCCAAGGTTGCGTGATAAACATTTTTGTAAAGGAAGATCATCAGAAGTAAGAAAAACTTAAGTTATTTTAGAAACTTTGACTACGAATTCTCATCGACTTCCCAGACAACGACAATTCAGTGATTCGTACCACTTTAATATATTTGAATTTGGGTGGAGCCATTGGTGATGCCCTTGGGCTCTCAGCTGTGGGTGAAGTCATCAATTATGTGCCCAATCTTTCATCTTTAGGCTCATACCCCTTTGTTGTAAAAGCAGTTCATTACATATGGGAGAACTATGAATGCTCTGAGCAACTCGAATTGAGGTAATCTGAACAGAATCGATGATAACCACACAATGACTTTGTTAATTCAGAAATGTTCCTCAGGTATCTTCATGACAGAGCCACGGATCCTAAGGATTTGGAACCATGTCAAAGTTTAATCCCACATGTGCGATCATGTTACTTGGACTCACCAAAACCAGTCTCGTTGTCCCTCTTACCTCAATTTATTCATCTGAACAAGATCAAATTGAGCCGAGTTCAAGCCTCTGATATCCATGGTCTCATTTTAGAGCTACCACGCCTAACCAGTTTGGAACTGGTTTGTGCCAAAGGCTTCGTAGACTTGTTCCAAATTGGATCAGCTCTCCCCAAACTAGACAACTTGGAAATATATTACTCTGAATACGTTCAGATCTCCTCCAGAGAGGTGGAATTTACCGAACTGAAGAAACTAACCATATATTCGACAGAATCTCATCTGTGTGCCAAGCCTGTGTTGAAAACTTGTCCAAATTTGGAAAAGGTGACGCTTTGTGATTGCTCAGATGTCACTGATGAAGAGGTTTTTGACATTGTTGACGCTGGTTGCTTGTCACGTTGCCAAGAAATCTATTGGTTAAACGCACCTTTACTCACTGTTCAGTCGGTTTGGACATTGATCACTCTACCAAGGTAATGATTAGGTTTCATAAAAATCCTTTCAAGATTTATGAAAGAAAAAACACACATTTTTTAATAGTAGGGGATACCAGGAATGATTTGTGGTGTTTGTTCATGAATGAAATCAATGGAACTTGAAATCTTATCATAAGCGGTGAAGATTTCTGGCAAATAGAGTAGGCATTTTAAGAACTACAAATTACAAATTAAATCGTCGAAATGGTGGAAAAATGTCTCGAAACTTCATTATTCAAAAAGTGACAATGAAATAGTGACAATGATCATTGTCAATCACAATTGCAAATGAGAATGTAAATTGGCAAATTAATGGATAAAGCTCGTAAATTAACCTGTTTTTGTCTTAAGAATACAATATGCCTGAAATATGCACCCCAAACTTAAACTGTAATATTCTTGAAAAACCTCTTGGGATTTAAAGACTTAAACATATTAAAATTCTGTTTTCGGTGATGGAACAATATTCCTTATAAAGTATTTTTGGCTTAATTTTTCTAAGCATTTGCAAAAGTAAAACTTTACTTCCTCATGATTCCCCTTTCTGGCTAGCTTTTTTTGTTTTTACCGAGCATTGAAATGTAACGTTTATTGCGCTTAGTTTTCATTCAACGCTTCACTCTCGTTTTGGGAACATCAAAAATCGAGGTGTCAAGCTGGTTATGGTTGGAAGTAGTTATTGAGCCAATTATTTACCTTTGCCTCTCATTTCGGTTGAGAATTCCACATTCCAATAGCTTAATTAGCAGAAGGGATTTCAGGTCTTAAAATGTTTTTATTTCCTTTTTTGCCTATTCGTCGTCGCCTGGTAGGGCAAAAGGCAAACAACTTTTGAAGTAACTTTGGCCTTAATTGAAGAATGTCATACCAATTCAACAAAACTTCTCCTAAATACTTTTTTAATTGACCCCAAGCTAATCAATCTTAATGTTTCAGTTTGAGAGTGATTGGCAAGTTAGATGAGTGGCTGGTCAACCCTTTTGAAGCTAATGAATTGGAGGATGAAATTAAGCATTACAATCTCGATGTGAAACTTTACGGCAAACCCAGAGGAACGTTCATTTTCGAGCAAGAGAGATTTGATGATGTCTTCTAGAAATTGAAATAAAACCATAAATCCCAAAAAAACCTTCTCGGAACGCCACAAATTCAACCACGAAACCTCTTGAATTTTTTTTTGAATGTCCGACCAGAGATGTGAACCATGTACATGCATGATTTAAAGCAGTGCTTGCTTCAACCGATGCCTCTTTGGTTCAATAAATAAGCAGCACATTGTGATTTTATCAAATATTAGGTTCGTGGGTCATATTTAGCTATTGAAGCTATGTTTCAAAGAAAAAAACTCTCCAAGTTAAAAAAAGAGAAAAAGGACATTTTCACAGAATTATTTAGAATGTTGGTATGAACCAATGAAAACAAGGACTACATGTACAATTCATTTTAAAATGTTTTTGATTTGCTGATGATTGTTGATATCAAAACAAGAGAAGTGTTTCCTTTCTGCTTATTCAACAGCTAGTGATTTGGGGATCAAATTGCCTAGGTATGAATCAGAACTAGGTTCGTACGTTTCTTAGTTTAAGTTTGCCGCGTGAGGGTAAAGTTCTTGTTTCGATTGATTGTCAAACCAAAGAATTTGGAGGGTTAGTCTCGACTCTGACACATCCCCGACCATTTTGGCCCCAAAACTTCTCAGCTGAATTCCTCCTTTTACACTCATCAATTCTAAATATTTCACTACAGCTGCCGTTCCCATTCTTGGATTAACACTGAATGAATAACTAAATCTACGGCTGGTTGAACAATGAACGACCAATGAAGCCACTGACCAATTGCAAAAAAAAAGGGATAGTGTGGAAAGTTTGTTTCCCCAAAAGTTCATTTGATCCGTAATCTACATTACATGTGGTGGATGGATCAAATACGTTTGGAAATACAACTTTTTTCAAGATGAATGGTGCAAATTCATATCATTATTTTTGTGTGCATCAGCTGATTGGTGGGGACAAATTGTGCCCTCATTTGATATGCAAGCCTTAGGGGAACCCAAGATAGTGTACATACTGTACATGCATAACCAAGACATAAAGTGCCCAAAAAGTGACAGAACTAGTAGAATGTGGACCGAGGGGCTATTGATAAAAATATATGTTTCCATTTGAAATCATGATAATTGGCGAGGAAGGACTGTGAAGTTAAAAAACTATGGGCCGCATGTTAAACGGCCGCTTTCCATTTTACTTCTCTATCAGTAAATTCACTTACAAAACAGAGAAATAAGCTTGTCTCCTTTTGATCAATTGTCTTAAAAACAGATATTTTTGAGCATTCTGAGTACTTGTAAGCCCAAAAACAAACAATGAAGTATCAAAGAATAATTGGCTAAACGAGCAAGTCC
Organism: Tigriopus japonicus; assembly: GCA_010645155.1. NCBI lineage: Eukaryota > Metazoa > Arthropoda > Copepoda > Harpacticoida > Harpacticidae > Tigriopus > Tigriopus japonicus. The sequence goes on from CM021315.1 coordinate 1,882,193, forward strand.
TGAGGTTCAAAAGGTTGTTGATTTCAACTTTCATTCTCCTATTGATGAGATAATTTAGTTATTCTCCACCTCAAATGGTAAGGAGTTTACCAATCATTTCACCTTCTGAGTGGTTCTTTGAAAATTCCACTACATTTTGCCAATTGGATGCATCCCTCCCTCCCATTAATTTCCTTAAATCTTATTTTGATGAAGTACTTCCAATTCTGAACATAAATTCCAAAACATACGCAAGCTGTACGTACTCCACTTACAACAGCGGAAGCTTGACTTGTAATTGCTATGTCTGATTTATGGTAAACTCTTGTAAGAATAAATGCAAATTGTCATTCTATTGCTTTGAAATACAAACAGAAACAAAATATCCAAACATCGTCCAAACATCGGCAAAAATGAGGACAGAAGGAGAAAAAAATCTTATTATTTAGTAGTTGAAAGTTGGTTACAGAATAACTCGACCAAGGAAAACTCACTACAAAGAATAAATTGGCAACACGAGATAGTGGGCACGATGAAAAACTAAGCAGATCGGAAAAGTGGCATTGGCTCTCAAAATCCAATTGGATATTGGAATTGGCCACTATACTTAAATTTCCACGACACATAAAATTAACCACAACAAACTTTTCAATGTTACCCAACTTTCTATTGCATTGCGCCCTTCTCCGTTGGATTAAGCAAGGATTTCGAAAAATAATGGATTGAGGTCGAAGCTTTGTTATGACTAGTCTTGGTCACCCAGGGTGATGATCAAGTGGGCTTAAAATATGTTCAAATAAGAAATGGTATTCATTGTCTGGATCTTGTTGGTCAAATTTCAACTTTAAAACTTAGCAATAACTAAAACTGCCACTGAAAACTTGCTTTAAACATATTTCGAAGGATATTTGTATTTCCTCTCCCCTTTATCAAAAGCACTTTTTTCGATCTTCGAGTTCAAGTTTGATCACGCTCAAAAAAAGGAGGAATCTGCTTATCTGCTTTCCAACTGTTTCCAACACAAACGAAAACTGTCCTTCTAGGCTGTTGGTAAAATCAGGCTGAATTGGCAGCGTGCCTTAGTAACTGTGACCAAGGATAGTCATAACAAAAAGCTGCGACATTTGTCCATATCTAAAGATGTCCTTGGATTAAGTCACGGGGTGGGCATACAGAAGATTTTGTTGGACAAGTTACAGCTGTCGAATAGCAAAGGCTGGATCAAGGAAATCGTGAGACATGGAAGCCTCCGCTCAGGCGTTCAGCTGTGGATTTTTCATAAATCGAATTCCATTCAAGTAAATGACTTTGTTTTGATAAGACTGATTAAACAATCATATAAGGATGTCGTTTGCTGAATTTCAGCATGATAAATTACTCCATCCACGAGAAACAACGTTTCCAAATTTGCTACAATCTCAATACATACGCGCGGAAACGAGAGAAAATTTGACCCTACAATCGTCCTTTTGGACGATTGTAGGTGCAAATGTTCGGTCGGAAGAGCGCGCTATGCTCTACGCTTCAAATTACTCTAACTGCCACAAATTTCAGTCGATCAAGTTGAAATTCAGCATGTGAGCTTTGCATTACCAATCAAACACTTGGTTTGATAAAAATTTTCTCTGTCCAACACAGAATTCGAAAAATGACTTTTGCCGGTAGCCGAGGCATCCAGGTGTTTAGAGATCCTTGGTTGGATGTGAAAACTTGATTTTTTCCACACTACTCCTAACATTATTCCCAAAAAAACAAAGACAGTCTGTTCAATGGACTGTACTACCGTTTGTGGAAGGTTGCTGTGGTTGTTTTGGAATATTACGATTACAGAGTGTGAACTTGTTTGGGCACAAGCGATCAATACATTGAGTTCTATTAAATACTAGAGGGATTGTAAGCCTGAAAATGTGTCTCAGGTCGCCAACTGTTGAGCGGACAAAAGTGCAGGAACATTTGAAATGTGTGACCAGGCAAATGTCAACTATCCAATTGATGTATCAAATGCGGAATTGAGTGATGATTTTGGATGATTTTTTGTTATTGCTAGCGGTCACTTTCTTGAAAGAACGGAAGACGTTTTAGGTGACCATGCTTTGGATTTGAACACTACAACTTGGAACTTTTTTGCCAATACATTGAATAAGTCACTCGTAGGAAGAACACAAATTTAAACTTTTGCGTTACGTAGGGTTTGCCCAACACCTACATGTATGTATGGACAAAAAATACCTTGTGGCTTCAAAAACGAGTTTAAAAAAGGGTCTTGATTTGCATGTTTGGTCACACTAACTGTCTGCTCAACAGTTGTGAGGGCGACATTTGTCTCATAAATTCAACGCATTCCACCCCGCACGCCAAATCAGCCTTACTAAAGCTTGCACACTATCTAGTGATTAATTAATAATCTAAGAATCAATAAACCAAATTTCAGCTGGGACCTGAAAATTGTCCGACAAATCGTTAGCCGAATCTGGCTGAACAGTTGAAAATTACGGATTCGTCATAACTCATGCTAGCTTCACAAAAATAATATCTGGAAAAACGTGTTCGTATGTTTAAGAAAGAAAGCGACAAATTTCGTTCTCGGTTCGTGGATCTGAATCCACTTTTTGCTGTTTCCTGTCTGTGCCCAACTTTCTGTGGGCTCAGTTTTAAGGGTGACCGATTTGGAATTAATTTTTTGACGAATCTTATTTGTCACGAAATGGTCATAACGATAAAACATCGTGAAAATTTCTGACGCAAAAAAGCACAATACATATTTCATTGGCAGGTTTATTGGATTGATAGCTGGATGAAGTGCTGTTATTGTGACTAATCTAATGGAGCCTCACTGTGGGATAAGCACTCCGAATTTTTCGTCCCGGGGTCTTCTTGGCTCCAAATGGGCTCCCCAAGACAACTGTTCCGTTTTTGTCTGTTTTGTTTGATATGTACTCAAACTTCTTCTTATAAACACCAGTCAAATAGATCTTCTCCACCCCTTTTGAGGCCTTGATCACACCCTCCCGATTGTGTACTGTCTCATCATTGTGATTCAAGTCTGACGTGAGCTTTTTAATCCGAAGAAGGTCCGTATCGCCCACTTGGAAGTGACCATATTTGAGATCTTTTCGTCGTTCTTCCTGATGTCTCAGCTCATCTTTATATATTTCCACAGCCACGGGGGCAGATGCTAAACTTGCCACAATCCCCATTGTCCTTGAATCTGTGGGAAATAATATCTCATATTTTAATCTTATTTCAAATTTTCGGCACCCTGAATATGAACAATTTGTTCTCTTAGAGCTGCTTGAAACACTGATGCCGCCAACAAGAGAATGTAGTTTTAAGGTTCATTTTCTTATATCTTTAATTTTGTGCCTAAGGGTCGTGCCCCCAAGTTAGAAGCACTATATATTTGATTCGCAACCTTGACGAATTTCGAGGGCTACACGTTAATCTAGATATTTACTGCAATGCGTTTGCCTCCTGGTTTAAAAGGTTGTCCAATTCATGAGCATGTGTTTTAGTGATTTCATATTGGCTAACTCGAAACGGATTGGCTTTTGAAAACTAACAAACGCTCCAATTGTTCGGTTTACGAGTATATTAAGTCTGCCACAATCAACATAACATTCAAGCAGCGTCACTCTTTTCTTCCTTTTTGGGGTACATGTCGCCATCTAAAAAAATCGATGATCATTTCGTTTCAAGAATGAATTTTCTGATACATTTGACGAGAATTCTTTAGAATTTATTCGTTATTAAAAAGAATTTGCACGCTCAAACCCACGAGCACTCTCATAAGCAAGTCCTCAAATTGGATACCAAGGCATATCAAAGACCCCAAAACTAATCACAATAATGAGATTAGCTCGAAATTGTAATGAGAATCCTCCAACACTCCACCGGACTTAGCATGGTTCTTTTGCAATTCCAATCGCCATGGTTCATTGTGGTGTAACAAGAGCGATTTTTTTTCTTCTTTTTCCAAATGATGAAAGGAATCGTGATCGGCTGGACTAATGGGCCCCAAAGTGCCCCGTCACAATTACCAGGATGGATATAAAGAACATGAGGCAGCTTGTTCATCCACCTTGATTGTTACCTTTTTTCGCCGATGGTTACCTAAGGATACCGGTAACCTGTGTCGCGCCCAAATGTGAGCATTCCTTATTTTTTTGTAAAAAAACTGTCAATATTAAGAGAATTTGAGGCATGAGATTACAAACCGACTCCTCCAATTTAATAGTACTAATTAACTTGTATTTTTCAACGTGGTTTTCAGCTACAATCCAAGCTCACAAGCTTAGCATTATTAATATTTACTTTATTTGGCCGTTTATTTGACATGAAAGCGGATGTTATTCCGAAATTACAGGTTCCAGGACATGTTCAGGATTTTGGCCAAATAAAAAGTGCTCTCAAAACACCCTTCATTGCATTAAATTGGAAAAAGCATGTGAAATAATTGTTTCTTGTCACTAGTTTGCGTACTTTGGGTGATCCATGGATCTCAATTGGAGATTGGCTGAGTAAATTAGTTTCTTTACTTTTCGAATATTGACCACAATTCTTAACAACTTATTCAACTTTTAATTCTCATGTTTTGCTAATCGACAATAGTGTTTGGATTTTTTCTTCAAACAAAAAAATGAACAATATTTCCTGATGTTAAAAAAGCTATGCTAACATCTATATTGCACATCCCAATAAAGTAAAGCGTACACTATTTTGAAGTGGCGAATTTTGGTGGGTCACACTGTCTACTACGTAGTCTCTCGCAGTTCCGTCTAACGTGTGTAGTGTTGGTTCGTTGTTCATTCAATTAAATGGTTCTTTAGTTTAGATCGCCGTAAATTTTGCCCCCGTCATTGGGGTGGGGTTGAAAAATGGGTACCCCAGAAATGACTGACGAATCGGAAATGTCATTTTTGTCGTTGAATGTCAGCCGCGATTGTCAAGATGTCTTCATCATTCTGTGCATGGGATTTTGTTGCCTTGCTTTGTGTTCAAATCAGGACACCCAGTCAGGCCTATTTATCGTATTAATCCGCTCGATGAACTTACGGACGTGCATTAGCAGCTAGCTATTTTGTCCGCCCCATAAATCTTGGGGTAGAGCAGCCCAATAATATCTCACCGTTACCATGGTGCTTCATTGTTAAGCCATGACAGTGTCGAATTTTGTTTGCTCGTCGTGTTTTGATTCAATTAGTTATCTATGTACGGATAGAGTTTCAATACAGAATCGCTGCATTTTGTAGCCTCTTCAATCAGTCTTTTAAAGCATGACAACTTTCGTTGATCTAAGATCCCTCTTACCTGAAACGGTTGCTATTCTTGGATCGTGTCTTCTCTTTTCTTGGAAAGATTTCTTCGCGTGTTTCGAGCTGTTTGAGCACGACTTGAAACCATTGGTTTTGGTGGTCCAGTATCTTTTCGAATTCGAATGTGGCGATTCGAATTGGTCATTAATACTTTTGGTTTCTCGGGCGCAGCCTGGGTTTCTTTTGGATTTGATCTCGATGCTGAAGGTTGTCTACTCGTATTTTCAATCGTCACAGCCTTCTTCGACTTTGACCTCGGTCGACTTGGAACTGGGCTGAAATCCAATCAAATTTCCACAATGAAATTAACTAAAGCTGAATGAATTGAATGTTTGGCTACCCAATTTTATTGGCAGAATTAGGTTTGAGAGCCTCTTGATGGCCTCTAGAAGCTGATCTGGAAGATCTTGGAACACGTGGACGTGCCTTTCTAGGGGAAGGATCCTTGGCAGGAGGAGGTTGTGGTGGATAGGGTTGTTCTAGTTCATCCATGAAAGGCACAGCAGAGATGGCCGCACTGACCACCATGCCCATTTTGGGCCGACAATGGATATCATGGAAACCTGAAGACACATTTACAAATATTCAATATTTATTCCAGGTAAGGCAATAGACGCACAAAAGTGGAAAACACCTAAGAGTTAAGGTGATTCGAACCAACATGATTTCAGTACAACAATGACATGCAGGGTTGTCTTTAAATTACAGTACCCAAAATTCTAATTGTAAATTGTGTCAAAGGGAGACGATGAAGTTAAGTTGAGGTCCAAATAACTTAAAAAAACAGGGGTGCACCCAACATTTTGTAGTGTATTGCAGGAATATTAGTCCTTCCAATGGGTGCTCAAACTAAGGCTGTTTTTTGGGGGGAATAAAGCATAAATACCTTGGGTGAGGGAGTCATTCTTGAAAACAAATTCACAGTTTTGTAACGAGTT
>CM021315.1:1888542-1909924 GCA_010645155.1 Tigriopus japonicus
ATGGGTGCTCAAACTAAGGCTGTTTTTTTTGGGGAATAAAGCATAAATACCTTGGGTGAGGGAGTCATTCTTGAAAACAAATTCACAGTTTTGTAACGAGTTAATCAATTTCAGAAATATTTTTTCTGAGTATACCTAAAATTGTGTCTTCAATTGTTATTAGAATAATTTTATCACAAACATAATGAGCCATGAATGCCTCTTGATATGGATTGGGACTCAAATTCTTGAAAACCCTGTACAAGGCCTTGTGTTTTGAAAATTTCTTTCGTTTGTAAAAAGATTGTGATGGAAGGATTTGGAATGTCGCTTCATTTCATGAATTCAAATTTAATGTGGGATTTACATTTTTAATCCCTTCTCGTATTAAGTTTCCATTTACATCCAACATAAAACCGGTCGCCCTTAAAATATTAAAGACTCTTAATTTTATGAGTTTGAAATGAATATCTCACCATGGTTACTAATATGTCGTTGGAACGTTCCATGATATTCCAATGAACTAAAAACGGCCTTCGAAGGTTTCAACCTCACCAAACTTTTTCCACTTCCTCCTTCATCAAGAAACAATTTGGAACTGCATTATCCTCATTATTTGGATCACAAAACAGTGGCGCGACTTCTTTCTTTCTTTCATCCAGGTTTTACTGCAGTGCAAAACCCAACTTGAAGCGCTCGTGTTTCTTGTTTTCCCTCTTTGAACTAACCCACCGTTATTGTTGTTCCTTGTGTTCCATGAGCACAAACTATAATATCCTCATCAAGGCTGTGCCATGGGAAACTTGGCGGCTTTTACAACTTGGGACCAAACTTGGTTCCTATAGCGTGACAATTGCGACATAATACAGACCCACTAAGCTTTATCTTCCCGTCTCTCAAAAAGTTCAAGTTTCGTTCCCTGAATAATGACTAAGTGGAACCAGGAAATATTTTTCAAAAGTGCAGTCGACGGGAAAGATCTTTGGCATGACTTCATTCAACCTTGACTGGCGGGTGACATGTCAAGGAAAAGTTCCTGGAACTGGTACAAGCCAAGGTTACCTTAAATCAACAAACAACCACTTGAATCGACATTGGAACCTGGGAACCACTTCATTCACCGCTGGAAATCCATAACATTATTGAGATCCCGATAGGCGACTTTCGGTTGAAACAATATTTCCCTCGAAGTGAAATCAAACTCGAAGTTTTTCAGTCAGTGTTGTAGAGGAAAAATGGAACTTCTGTTCCAGTTCCAAAGTTCGACCTTACCTCCTTTTATTGAAGAACCGGTTTGTGGTCGTGGTTGACTCAGGCTTTTTTCGATTTTCGGGATGGCTACTTTGCATGCATTCCAATATTTTTGGCCTAGGAACGTCCAAATCGTTGCAACAGCTGTTCACTTGTCAATGGAACGTGATGGATTGAGCTCCATCTAAGAATTGGAACATACTGATTGGAATCGACTCACTGGCAGGGTACATATACATTTCGCATGTTCCATGTCCCAACCTCGAGCCTGACATGACACAACAACATGCCGATAAGTGTTCTTGGAACACATACCATAGCCACATACCGCGTGATTTTCATGGATCGGTAGAGCGATGAGTTTAGGACAATGGCGATGCTATCACCTGTTTTTCATCTAACTAACCACTTTGAAAATATCTTCTACCTCCTGATGAGATCTTTTTCGATATGTGTTAATATCTAAAATAATTACACTTCAAATATGTAATAGCAGCCCGAACCAAATCAAAGGATTAAAGCTACCAAACCAGAACCTACCCTTTTGTTGGAGAATATTTTGCTTTTGCAACTCAAATTTTACAAATTTGGTTATTGATTGTTCTGTCCCCATTTGCTTCGTTGAAACAACAAGTTTTGCAGAGGTTCCCTTTGGAATCGTAGATGAAATCCATTGTTAAAGTTACTAGCTTCGGCAGTTGAGAAATACAACTAATGACCACCAGAGGGCTGTATTGGCATGCGATTAATATTGTACCCCCCGTCTTTTCCTCCCCTTCATTTTATTCTAACAGGGGGTCATCCAATCTTATACCCTCTACCTACTTGGCCTTGTAAGTTGACTCAGGCACATAGCAGTCAATCAGTAGGGATTTCCTCCATCGATCACACAAGTAGTGGAACCTGAGTCGATCCTCAAGCGTTTGACGACCACTGGGGAACCCAAACAATTGGAATAATATCCGACCAAGTTGTTGCAGCACCAATTTTCCCCTTAATTGCCACTCCTCGACGATCGTTTGCCCTCGTTTTCAACCGAATATGGCATCCAAAAACAACATCAAGAAATTTTGGATAGGGGTCCTAAAAAGATGGGGTCTTAGCGAGGTGATGAAGTATAAATGAAACTTGATTTGCCCTAGTCATGCAATATCAAGGACCATAAACAGACGAATGGCGCTGTATAATAATACCACGAGTCGTAAATAGTTTCTGGATGTTGAGGCTTTTCAGGGACACGATTGGAAATGGTTAGGTATTGTAGAGATAGAAATACGATCGTGTCTTCTCCCAATCGTTGAGTTTTGACTCCGAGATGTTGTGGAATTAAAAGTTACGGAGTTGATACACAGGGTTTTATAATCCTCCATGAAATATCGTAATTGCAGGCCAATGTAAACCAAAAGTGACCCTTGTTGAATTCAAAACTTGTTATCCTTATCCTCATCAAACTATCCTGAGCTCATTACTATCTGGTGAATAGTGTTCAACCAGGAACCCAGATTCTATGGGTTTTATTAAGAATGCCAAATAGGCCGAGAATTTTCGGAGGTCTAGACCTTGATTCGACTCATTTCGGATTCCTCGGAGTCCAATTATCCGCTTTTGTGAACGTTCAATGAGCAATTTAGAGGCAAGGAGATTTTCTTTCTAGCGTTGGCTTTTGTTTTTGTCCCTACATGATCACATTTTGGCATTTAAAAAGACCCCAAGTCAAAAACTGTTTACCTAATCATCCTGACTTAATTACTTTTTAACTAGAGATCCTTGTTTTGGGCATCCATTCAATCCGAGAAGAGGGTTTTTGAATCCTCCTCATGCTTTTAAATGTATCATTAATCTCTTTTTGAGTCAAACGCACGACGCAAATCAATCAAAACTGACAAAGGAACTCAATATCGGGTGTACTCAGTTCATGTTGTTCTATGGGAGTCAGGTTATTGAACACAGGACAGCAGCTCACATCAACACACGATGATTCCAATAAAAATGTAGTTGAATTCCATTTCTCCTCACTGCAATATTTTTACTGATGTGTTTCGAATAGGATTTTTGCCAGAGTTTTGCCAATTTGGTTTTTAGGGTCAAAAATCTGACCACAACTAAACTTTTCACTGCCAACTCGAAATCCATTTTTATAACTTTTAAAGGAACTTGAAATCGAACTAGTTCGAGTGTTGCCAAATTGGTCCATGTTTAGGTCTTTTCAAAAAGTTCAATACAACCTACCCTTTTTTAAAGCGATAAACTTCCAAGTCAAACTGGCAGCACTCCTGGTTCGAAACACATTATTTTTGTAAGTTCAGGAAGATCTCACCGGAAACCAAGTTCTAAAGATTGATGAAATTTCCTTTGGGAACAGTGGATGATGCAATAACTGACTTTTTCACCTAAGCAAGGTTCGAACCTGTTACCCTAACAATCAACAATTTAAATATAGAGTACTTAGAGCACCCACTGAAATAGAAAATTTGTGCAACCTCTGAGCTTTGTGACACAAAATTTCTGTTTGTGCACGTACAGGATATATGGACAAGCTCAAAACTATGTCAGTTCTTTGTCAGCTGTGTAAGTACGGTAACTTCCCAATCTTATGTATTGTGACCTCCCAGTCAGCTCTTGGTTAAATACATCAAACCAATACATTTTAATACCTTAAACTTCAATCAAATGGGACTTGCCAAAATAATGCAAAATGTCAACTCTAGGTAGTTAAATAATAGTCATTTTTAGCATTTATAAACTTGGTGTTAAAAGGCGCATGAATCATATCTAGAGCCTAAAATTGTAAGACGTCTCATTTGCATTTTTGTTCTTATTTGCATGTTTTGCTAATTTTGACAATAATGACGAAAAAAATATGTGTTGCGTGGAAATTACAGTTTACTTTGATGCAATACATCTAGTTTAAACCTGAAATGTGTTCTCTGCTTCCACTTTTCTTGCTCTTCATAATGTTAGCATGTAGGGATGGTTCCAGATGGGCCTTGAGCAGGACCAGTTATTGGATTTGATCAATTCAAAGGTCGGTTTGTTGTCAGATCCAAATCAGATCCAAATACCCTGGAACTGATCCAAAGTTGGAAACGACCTAGGATGAGTTGACTCATAAAACTTGAATAAATGCTTCGTGGAAGCTCAGCAATATATTTTTTACACAAAGTTGTCGCATACTTTTGCTTCCAAAAGGTGCTTACTAACTGGATTTTATTGCATTATTTCATTTTATTTAGGATGTGTTGTCTCTTTCATTGGCAGTTTAGAAATTTTATTTGCATTTTTGCGCCATTTTTCACATTTTTCGACATTTTTCACTCCATTTATTTGCATTTTTTACGGCTCTAATTATCACACACTGTTTCAAAATCTTTCCAAACACTTTTTAGGTCAATCAACCTCGTCCGACTCTCTTTCATCATGTTCTAGTCACCCTGAATATTTGAATCAACAGTCGACAGTAAACTTAAACTTCACTGTTGTGGTAAAACCTTTTTGATGGAGTAAAACTTCTATTTAGAAACTGATTGCAACTCTAGGGAGGTGAAACGATATTTCTGCAGCATATACTAACCTATTATTAGAATCAAGCTCGGTTTTCAGTCAACAACGCGATGATTCGGAAGGGCAAACCACAACGAGGAGGAGGAGGAGAAGAAGAGTGTCTTTTACAACAAGATAACACCTCGCAACACAGAAATACCGCTTTTGTTCGATTGTATCAAACGATTGCACAGCTATAGGCACTTGACATGAACTACTTACTCACTTGAGCACTATTGAGACAGATGTCTGGGAAGATTTGCGACCACTGCTTACCTGCATGGTTGGTTTTGCCTCAAGGGTAGTACACATGTTTTAGACTGCTTTCAGATGCGTGACTACTTGCACACGGTGATTGATTGCTGATTTGTCAAAAGTCAAAGGTTACTCAACATAACTGAACCCAAAAACAACTGTTTTTTTCGAAAATTGCAAACTTGAGCTATTTTTTGAATGCAAATGCTTCAATTTCAGCTATACATGGGTAAGAAAGATGTTTTTGCTGATTGGGGTTGAACTTTTCGGAGTTGGACATGAATAGACAAAGTTCACTTTGAATGCGCTTTTGTTCAAAGCAATCAGAGTCCTTCCAAATCTCAGGCAACATTAAATCAGGTTGCAAAGCGAAAACTTTTACACTTTTTAAGTAACAAAGGCTTTAAATTCTTGGATCTTGTTGGCATTGTAGTTCAGTACTCTAAATTTAGTCTATGAAAGCCCCGATCGACATGAACGGTGATGGGCCTAATCTGATTAAGTCAGGTCTCGTCAGACAATGGTTGGTTCAATGGGGAAAAGATGATGTGTCATATCTCTGATCTGAACATGTGATGCATTCAACCATGTTGGCGACCAAGAATGCCCGACTTTCAATGAGGTTTGTAATTGAACTAGCTTCCGATTCAGGCGACTTCCCGTGATGAATTATTGAACATGGCCTTCGCCACCCTTTTTGGCAACGCTGTGTGTGCTGCCAAATCATTATTTGAGCAACTTTTTACTTGACCCAGTTGGCACAAATCGCGGTGTTCAGTAGTGAATTCACTTAACGTTTCCTCGAGGAATAATGCCAAGAAATTTTGGGAGTTGGCTTTATAGAAAATGACCTCAAAGTGAAATGGGTAGCAACTTGTTTTCTGGCCTGTTAGAATTTTGACCGGGCGCACTATTACCCAAGACATTCCTATTCCATTCTTGTCCTCGGATTTTAACACATATTGGTCACGAAATGGTCAAATCATGCAATAGAGGAAGGGTTTGACTGGTGGCTTTTGGTTTGACCACCTTGTCGGTTTGTGAGATCCTGCTAAGTGTCATATATTTTAGAACCTCTTTGATATTCAAGACAACCGCTGAGGCAAAATGATTAGCTTCCTTCTTCGAGAGTACGTTTTCGTCAAACACTTCCCTAACTCTCTTTATTTCAACTTAATTAATCTAGCTGGAATGAAGCTTTACATGCAAGGCTGATTTGGTTGGCAGAAAGTCTTTTTTTCAAATCAATTCATATTTCTATGCTCTCTTAATATTCGTGAAAGAGTGTCAGCTATTTACAGAGAAGAAAAATTCTAGTAAGCTCTGGTGGGCATGAAGAATCGTCGTAAGTTTAGAAGAAATAATTCACAAGATAAACTACAAGATTCTCAGATTAACTCACTGCATAAGCTGCGTTGTGGATCTCATAAACGCAGCTTGTGTGGCGAGACTGCATTCGACCTTCGATGAATACTCACAAAAAATCGCCTGTTTTTTCTACCGTCAGGAAAAATTATTTTTGACTTATGAATTTATGATAAAACAATTTAAAAGTGACTTGTTATTATTTTCCATAACGTCAATGAAACAGTTTTAACCTGATCTTCATATGATAGTAATGAACCTGAAGTGCCCTTCACTAAAACAGAAGGTGGTTCAAAAAATAAAATTGTTTGATTTTTTTTAAACCCTCGATTTTCCTCACAGCTAAATCCCCGTCTTAAGCTGAAATTTTCGTCGAAATTTAACTGAAATAGTTTTTGGTATATGGTTACTTTCAGTTTTAATCAGAAATGTACTTGAAAAGCGACAGTCAATATATATTTCCAAAAAAGTATTTCTAAAAGCAAATATTTAAAAAGCCGACAGGTAAATTCCTGAACCACAAAAATAATAAGATTCGAAAAAATCCTAACCTAGAAGGTAGAAATGTTATCTTTAAGCAGGTTCCAACAAAGCCTCGCATATTGATAGAAATTGCCCTTTGATACAAGGCAAGGATAACATGACGTGGAATGTTGAAGCAAATAAGAAGCTTAGGTCGAACTCAGCCAAGAATGACTGTTTTTTGAGGAGTAAAATTTCCGCTCTTTGATTGACAAAAAAAACAAGTAAAGAAAATGTACCATTTTTAAAGCCCGCGATTTTTGGTCTCATTTTATCAAAAAGGCATCCTGTCTATCTGCACTCCCTTATTAAAGAAAAAGTGTTGATTTAGCAATCAGATCGCGTTTTTGAACCACATCCATAGAACTAATAGAACACTTGCCTACAGGTATGAGCCACCCAAATGATTTCGATTCAGCCAAACGTCCGAATGATTGTCTCTCGAGTTGACGTCAGAAGGGTCGCGTTCAATCTTGGTCGGTCGAATGGACGCTGGCTAAACTTGGGTGTTTGGGACTAATTTAGTTTTGGGCGATTCGATCTACAAAGGGCTGCTAATGATCGTTATCCTTGCAGACCTGAATCGCACGAGGAAATGCAGAAAAGGATAGCCGAACTCCTTTCTGTAGTACGTACAATTGCCGGCACGGTTGCATGTCATCTTGTCTGTGTATTATCGGATGGTTCTATCTTAACACACACTCACACGCCTACTAGTACATTCAGTTATTAAAAACCGAGTTTCAGCAAGCATGTTCATCAGATTTATGAGTATAAGTTGAATATTCAAGATGCCTTGGGGCCCCTCCAAGGACACGGGTTTTTGTCTCACGACGCAAGATTATCATAGCAGGATACCATCCACCCATTGCTCGTTCGTTCGTCCACTGATTATTAGACTGATGGCTATTCTTATTACGATTTCTTTGGGCTATTGATAAATGATAATTCTCGAAGCTGGGCCTCTACTTGGACAAATGTAAGTCACGCTCAACTAATCAGTCAAAGGTGAATAGACTGCATAAGCGAGCTAAATTCAGATGCTGGAAGAAAAAATCACGCAAGGAAATCAATTGGCACCTTTGTGTTGGAGAAAGTTTTGATAGAGAAGTTTAATCTTGAAACATAATCATCAGTTTGATGTATTTTAAATGGGAATGATCTGAATCAGCAGAATTGCATTTGAGTGATCTAATCCATTAGGATTGGTTTGTTTAAGGAGCAGTAATAGTTTAATGGCTTTAAGTCCCTTTGGAATCTCATCTCGACAATGCTTTACTCCCACAGGTTTGTATTTAGTTGAGTTCGTAAGATTGTCCTTTAATGACTTTATGCTCAAATGAGAGAAGTGAGAGAGGAACAGGAATGTAGAATGTTTGCCTCATAAATGAGCTAATACTAAAGAACTCTGGAAGAATTCGCTCGTCCAAACATGAGCGGACTCAATTGGTATCATTAATCCAGATTGCTTGCCTCCAGAGCTAAAGACGAATTGAATTTATGGAACAAATCAGAGCTCCAATTGACCGAAATACGCTCCTAACGTCATGTTATGGCCGCGAACCATTTCTGAATGAAAGAGTGGCCTGATTAAAAGACTTTTAGGCCCCTTAAAGTGTTCACATTAACTTGGTCTTGCCAGATAATTACATGAGCCAACCAACCCCGTTCACTCGTTTGGACAAGGCAAAGACGATCAAATGAGATTCTGCCGGATGATAAGCGATCAGGCATATCTTAAAGCAAATCTCCATGAGGGCGTGTTTGACACAATTCAAATCAAGCTTTCATTGATGGATAGCGCAATAATTTCCGAGCGGCACAAGCCAATAAATGGCGTAACTTGAGAACAAAGGGATGATCTTCCTAACCAAAAAACAGCATCAAATTGCTAATCTTGGCCAGCAAAGGAAAGAATTTGAGCATGCTTGCTTGTTAGAAAGTCCGAACCATGTATCAAAATTAATAGCCAAATTTGGACAGATTAAATTGCCCGTGGAAACGAGGTAAGAATGCTGTGGATCTATGTGAACTAATAAAGTGAATATTTCTGATTAATTCTCTTTTGACCGTAAGGTTAGATCACTAAAATACAAGTCAACTTTTCCTTTTCTTGAAAATGAGGGGTTGAAAATAAAGCAAGAATGCCAATTTGCATTCCTGGTCTGTCATTTGATATGGTGTGTTTCCAGAAATCGAATCAAAGTAGATGCTTCCAGAGAAACAATATTGGAAATAGATTGACTGCAGGGGAATTCATGCCACTTTTATTGGGGGATATTTTTATTGCTTCCCTTGAACCTCCTTGAAAAGGCATACTTCATTTTAATAATAAAAGCGTTTTCTACCTCTGGACTAGGTTTCGAGAATCTCTAATAAAGGATCCGCCCATTTTTTGCATTGACGCAACACCTATTTATCAATCACCGAACCTTAACGCTAGTAATTATAGTTCAGCTTTTAAATCTTGCCAAAGGCAATTGATGCAAAAATTGTCCGGTAGCATTTGCTACTGATGATTTCCGTACAATGCGTCGCAAACAACGACGCACTTACACATCTTCCCAACGGTAAAGTGATGCACATTTGTAATCTCGATAAGAATTATGAGTCCAAATTAACCTGTCAGCGGCCCTCATTACAACCATTGTCTCATCTGATACATCAAATGTTTCAGGCACCGTATTGGTCAATGTGCTCTAAAACCAGACTTTGCGAATCCTGGTGGTCTCAAGCGATGATCCCTTATTAGATACTACTCTGCTTTTCTTAATCAGATGACTCACATCAATGTACGTTGTTCGAAAGGCTTTCTTGGCATCCTACCAGAAGCCATAAGTTTATCGCATGGCCGAGCCCTAATTTGTGGCTGAAAATTCATTTTAATTCTCCATAAATGTCCCAACATGTTCTCACTCCAGTGAGCGTTATGTATTGTCCCACAACCTACCTTCCAACCAACCAACCATCCAACCTACCTACTTACCTATCTATCTATTCGCACCTTGAAAGGCTTTTGAGCCATAAAAGGGAGTCCTTGTATCGAGCAGATTAAAGCTTGCGATAAAAAATCGTGTTCGAATTCCTCGAGAATCTGACATTTTAACGCGCTCACAAACCACTGGTTTATGGTCAAATCATTTGGTCATGATGACAGTTTGCCAAAGACATGAAATACTCCGTCCAATGGTCTCTGTCATTCTAATTGTGGAGGGTGTGAAGGCAAATCTATGGCTGAAATCCCTCCCCACGTGCTTCCACGGTTTCAGGTGTGAATTTGGCTTTATTTGAGAAGAATTCCACGCCCTCAGGGAGAATGTTGCCAAAAGCAATTCGTTTCAGACAAATATTGATTCCTATTTAATTATGAGCTCTGCTCGTAGACGCTAGAAGTTCCGATCGTTTTCAAGGCCTAAATTGCCTCTCATTAGCCACATTAAAGCGATATCCGCCAGACGAGCTGGGCATCATCTCCTCCAACCAAAGCGTCAAATTAAAGGGTATCAAAGTAGTTGGGATTCCGTCGATAAAGCTGGATTTTACGTCTTGAAACCTTGTCCTTCCTTTCTTCCGGGTGCACATGATGTCGTCGGGGTCGTTGAATGCTTTGAATGTAATGTAAATATACTTGGAAAATGTCATTTGAAGCTGTTTCTCGCTGGGAAAAGGAGACTTGAGCCCTGTTCTCGATTTCGGTCTTGATTCGTTGTTGGATGGATCTGTGCGATCTCTACTGACTTGGATTCTTAATTGCTCATTAAAGTCAGGACCGCTTATCGTGACATATCTGAACATTTGCTATTCGTGCGCAATTTTAGGCCTTGCTCGATGGATGCTGAACTGAATTCACCCGCAGGTTATTAATTCAGATTTCACTGGAACGTTGGAGAACCATTAAAAATTACCGAGTTCCAAAGACAAGAGAGATACTATCTCGATCTCTTAATATTCAGAACACCGACATGATTGCTTGCTAGGTTGTTCATTGTTGGAAACAGGCGTTCCTAGCCCATTAGAATCAAGAAAATGATGATAACTGGCTGTGAATAAAGTAAAAGAGGGTCTTCCAGAAGGTATTAAGTTCAAAAATCGTTTGTAATTTGGGATTAGTTTTTATAGACCTTCATCATTTGCCAACGGTCCCTAGTGGCGCAATCGGTTAGCGCACGGTACTTATAGACAGTACATAGACATGAGCAATGCCGGGGTTGTGAGTTCGAGCCTCACCTAGGGAAGATTACTTTTTGACAATTTCTAAGTTGATAAACATTTTCATGAATCTAAAATTAACGAGCACGTGGTCATGCAACTTGTGAAACCAAGCTAAAATTGACAACCATTTACTATACGAAGCACAAAAGTTCATTGTATTTGTCAATGTTGGTTTAAGATATTTTCCGACATTTCTATATGCCTTAAGATAATCCAACATGACTATCCTGCTGACAAAGGCTTCATAACCTTTTAAGGCAAGACTTTTTCGCTTTACTTGACACAATGTGGAGAAAGAGCGCTATCCCTTCGCCCATTTATTGTAAGGGATTCATTCACAAAAGAAACATGTTCTTATCGTATCCTATGCAAAATGTTAACCGAGACACCCTTAGCATCTCTGCTTGCACTCAAAGTCCAACCGAGATCGCTCGGATAACCTTTTATGGTCAAGGTAAAAGACATTCATCGCACTTAAAACTGGAGAAATGCAAATGAGTGGCATCCAAGAATTCCGCGTTTTAATTGGATAAGCAATGGGATCTCCCAAATCCACGATCTCGCGTTTGTTCGTCAATATTTCCGCTTTAAGCTTCAAGAAATTTTTTTTCGTACTTTTCGCAATATCTTAACCGTACTCGTAAAACAACATTTATCGCAAAATAGAATAACCAGTCCAAGGAAAAACATATATCTTGGTCTGATATTACATTAGGTGAGTTGTTAGAAGCAACTATAAGTAAATTGAAGTATACTAGACTCGAATACAGTCTTATCAAATAAGTGTTGTATTTTCAGAATTATAAAATAGAGGTTTTCGTTTTGTGGCTTTTGGCTAGTTGTTCGGCGAATCTAAAATTATGGAGCGAGTAAAAAGATTTCAGTTAAAAAACACATTCTGAAGTAGAGGTTCAATACATAAGCTGCCTTTGCTTAAAGAAAAACGCAGCTTGTACTCTGAGGCTTTACTCAAGTATGTTCATTCAAAATGTTATGCCTCACTATGCCAATCTCACCTCAAAAGCTCAATAACTGAGCTTATGAAGACGAGATACTCCACCATACTTTCAAACATCCTCAACAACTCACCTATTGTGAAGTTATTTGAAATAGGAGTGCCGAGTTCATGAAGAGTGGTGTAATTAATGGCAAAGCCAAACATTTGGTAAAGGAGGTAGCTACTGTACTTGTACGTGCCTCGTTGAAGTTTCTCTTTGTCGTTCTGTTCTCGCCTTCATCTCGTGTCATGTCAACAAGTCATTTTCGGAGAAAGTCATAAGACACTTTGGATTCGCCGCCTTACTACTTCCATTACGGTTTTCCTCACAGATTTGTGACACTTTCCATCTTGGGGCCCCCGGAGAATCTAATGGAATTTCTACACAATGAAACCGGGAACAATGTCAAATAAACTGAATGTCATTCATTGGCCGCTATCCCACACACCACCAATAACAGCAGTACTTCATGTAGTATTTACAACACAATTAGCCCAATGTGTGTGTACGGAGAAGAATCCTACCACAAACAATGCCCAATTAAGAATGAGCGTGAGGCTTCTCAATGGGAAATCATGACTTTGACCGGTGTGGGATATTTCTTGCTACCACCCACCAACTTTCAGAGGGTCTAAGATCAATGCCAATATTGCATTTGAACAATGCCTCAGTGTTGCTTGGGCAAGATTCTGACCCTGATGATGAAGCGGATCTAGGAATTCAAGCTCAGATGGATTTCTTCTTGGGTTTCGAACCTTGTTACGCACATCTACCGAAGTTCGGATTGACATGCCAAATTCAAAAATCCGCCCGATGGAAAACGAAGTTGAGCGCTCGCTGCGCTCGCTTGCCAAAGCAATGACGGATCGTAACACAGGGTGACATAGAATCGAAATTGGCGTTGGTTATTCACTTCTAGACACAATGCAAAGCAGAATCATTAGCAATTTTCATTAAAAAAGGACCAAGGAAGCCAGAGTGGCCACGCATACTAGCGCGTTCTTAAAAGTGCCGAGTGTAAGTGCTTCCCCAGACGGCGTAGGTTCGAAACCTGTTGGGGGTCGGATTGAAGCTGTCGGGAGAAATCCTTCAATTTACTGGGAATCGCATTCCTTGTAGCGGTAATAAAAAATCCGAAAAAAAATTAGTATTAATTGTCTGCCAGATGGCACTAGAGTAGCACAACTGAATGGCGTAAGTCCGTGGACATTAATTTAAGTTCATATTTTTGGGCTTTCTTACAAGACCTAAAATTTATACCCATTAAGCCAGGTTTTACAAACTCATTGGTTAATTAATTCATCCATCAGAAGAGAGATCGATTTGTTCCGACCAATTCTTAACTGATAGTTTATTTGTCACGACACTGAGGATACAATCAGTAATCTGTTGAACCACTTTATCTAGAGACACGCATAAGAAATTACATTTTTATTTCTGGTAGGCATCTCATCCTATACTTTTTCTGAAATTGATTGCTTTGACATTTTTTCAAACTTTCTGTTCTAGAACTTTAACAACAGATATGTTTTTTTGCCAGGATCCATATAAAAAGTTTTCAAGGAAACCATATGAACCGTTTCTATTTTTCATTTTTCTGCCAATCAACACCTGCAGTTCATGGGGACTCCCAGGTCACCCTGTTCGGATCAACAAGTCACAATGAGAGCCCGTGGAGCCGTTAGTTCATCGGTGCCGTAGTTGAACGTACGCAATCGGCGTCTTCGCTTCTCCTCTCATTCTCGTTCGAAGGATAGTTTGTGAGTTCGGCAAATTCGCCCGACGAGGGAAACAGAGCAGGGGGCAAAGCACAAAGATTGGCAAGAAGAAGAGGAGAAGGAGGAGGAGGGGGAAAAAGCATCGTCAAAGGGGGGTGTTTACTGTCGGATTCGGGTACAGATCCACAGCGGAGAATTGAAGTCGGCGAGAACAACGCCGACGACCATGATGATGATCATCATCATCATGAGGAGGAGAAGGCTGACAGTAGCTGACCGGAGTTTGATCAGTTTTGAGTGGGACGGTGTCAATCCCAGAGTTGTTGATCTCGAGGAGAGTGTATGCACGTACTATAGGATATGGCAGGCGGTCCTTATCACTCATGACATCCCCATTGATAAAATCAGCGGTTTTCAGTGATTCCAACGACCTGAACGTGAAGTGTCTCTCTCATGTGAGTTAGTTCAGTTTCTCGAAGGTGCTGCCCTGAATCTCTTTCAATCAAATTAACCGATAGTGTCCGGGCTAGTTTGCGGACAATGGTCCCACAAGATAAAGAGACGACACGTGAAGATTCCGATTGTCTATTCATGAATTCATGAGCCACCAGTGAGTCTTCAGTTCCCGAGTTTCCTTCGCTTCGCTCAGTTTTTTTAATCCTCCTCGACGGCGAAAGTGCAGTAAATTGAAGAACGGAAGTTCGGGGAAACCAAGGGGGTAAAACGAACCAACAAAGAGAGGAAGGGCATGCAAATGTCCCATTCAACACTCGTTTTCGGGGATTCTTCCCTGACGTGAGATGCAGTTTTGGGGCTAAGCGATGTCTCAGTAGGTCGGTTGCGCAAAAAGTGGCGACGACTCAAGGATTCTCGAATGTGGTGTGAAAATTGGTGTCATCGGTTCGCATATTAAAATATTTGGAAATTCGACACCTCAAGGTCAATCGCTGTTGGACATTGACACCCGAAGAACCTGGCATTAGTGACAAAAATGCACAAGATGTGGAGCTTCTCCACCCTACAACGTCCTACCCAAGAGGAAAAAGAGCGGAAACGACGGTTCCGGGAGGAACAAAAGCGGCAAGTCCATCTTAAACCCGGGTTTCCCGGCTCGGGCTCGGCCACACTAAACCCGGGCAAAGGGAAGGTTGGTCGGGCCAAAACCTTCCGACAAGAGACCTCCAGGGCCAATGACCACATCATCGAAGCCCTCCGATTCAGGGCCAAAAGTGCGACACGAGCTCAAGACCAGCATCCTCTTCATCAGATGATGCCAGACATCAACGATAATTACTATGGAGCCAAACATCCGACGACCCCGCGAACGTCAACTTTGCCCAATGCTCGTCTCAGATTCTTGGAGCGAAATGCCTACTTAAGCAATGAGGAATTGGTGGCCTCGCTCCCCAATCATCAATATCGGAGCAGCAATAATGGATTGCTGCCATCTTCGCCGCCGTCATCGCTGTTGTTTGATCCATCCCGATCAAAGTGGGAGATTGAGCCCGGTCACGTGACCTCGAATACGAGTGGCTATTCGAGTGGAGGTGGGCCTAATGAAACGGCCACGACCATCCTCAATACTAGTCCCAAATTGAGCCAACATCTCGTCCCACTTCGACAACAACCACAACCTCGAACTAATGGCCGTGGTGATGATCTCTTTGATCTGTATGCCCAACCAATGAAGAACTCATCAAACCAAGGTGTGAGTGGAGTCGTGAAGAATCCCAGGTAGGGTCATTCAAAAACACTTTTTTTGTGGTGGGGAAGGAAAACCGAAGAGGTCATGGAGGTTCGAGAAAAGTTGAGATCCCCTTTGTCGGTTTACGGAATAGGTGCGAGATCGTCAGGATTAAAATACACTGGAGTTTGGAAGCAACCGAGTTGATTTTTTTAGATCTACCTTTCGCAGATAATTGATAAATCCCAAATGCCTTCCTTGCGAGGATGGGAGCTGCAGCAATGAAAACGCGTCGTTATTGTCAGGATGTCAGAGGGCAGAAGTTTTTCCGGCTTCATTTTTAGCTCAAAACTTGGTGCCTCTATCCCCGCTCTCCAAGGTTACCCGATTTACTCGAACCCCAAAGACTAATAAATGCCAACAGTTTCCTCTATTAATTAGATTTTAGCCATGTTTCGCCCGGAACTAAATCAGAAGGCCACCCCGAGAGAAAATTGTTGGCAAATATACGGAATCACGATTTCCATGTAACCCCAATGCAATCTGGTCGAGCGAGAGGCCTTCCAACCAACCCAATGAATTGTCGAGTCGTAAAGAGATTTTCTCATGCTGAACACATAACACTCTAAAGCATGAAGATGCCCCCACATTGTCGTGACATGGAGTGCCTGCTTTTTATTCGCTCGATGGCCACTCAAATTAAGACGAACTCGCACTTTTCGAGTCTTTTGTAATTCTTGAACTATCCATTCAATCGCAAGCACTACTTACAAGTACCTTTGGCTAAGCATGTGCTAGCTAAGCAAATAAACAAGCGTCAAGAACATGAATCGGTTTGTACCCTGCGATGGTACACTCTGCCATAGAATACCTATTTTTAAAGGTATTGATGCTTCAAACCCTTAAAATAAGTATCTGCTGGATATTCATTATGCCTTTGCTTTCAGGTTGTAACATGGTATTAAGCCTTTTTTCTAAGTTTTCAATGTTGCTCGAAATGGAAAAGAGCCGTCTTAATGAAAAGAGGAAAATCCATCTTTAGTTCACAGGATTTCATCCTTAAAAGACCTCTCAGACAAACTTAAAAAAATTGCGATGAACGACGAATGGCATGAAAAAACGAATTCAGTGAAATTTTAACAACAAATCAATATTTTAGTCCAAACAATAAAGCCAACAGCTCATGTAAACTTTTGGTTCAGCCATACAATGGATCCAGTGAAATTGGCCCAGTTTCCTCAAAAGTCATGCCAAACAATATGCGAAATATCTTTAAGGCGTATCTACACGAGACACTTTTCGTGACAACATAATTTTCCTTTAAAAACAATATAACTGATCGCCTCTTAGAGGTACATGGCACAATTTTATCTAATAAACAATAGCCAAGAATTCTGAGATGTGCACAAGAAGACTCAAATAAGCAAATAGATAACTAATAAGACTCCTAAGTGCAAGTCAATTTGAACTATGACCAAACTTAGACTCTATTTCATGTAAAGACATTCCTAATGTGGTTGCCATTTTCGTTCAAATCAAGTCTTTGTCTGATGTAATGCTTTTTTGTTCCTAATAACCTCGTGGCAAACTGATCATGTACTCTAGATAAGGTATCAGAAAACCTTTCAAGATTACAGGTCCAAAGTTATTTGCAGCCAGAATCTAATTTCAAGAGCTCTAATCCAATGAAGGACTTACAAGGGCAAATTTGCAAATAACAATCTGCAATGTCATTTGGACATTGCCTCAGGTCACACATCTCTCTGACGAGAATCATGCAATCAATGACATCCAACTTGACTAGGGACGCAGCCCCTTGAAATTCAACTGACTCGATGCCACCATCCATGTTTGCATGGCTTGTCGCATGGTTGTCTCGTGTGACAAATTCGGATCATGGATTTCAAAATGCCGTTGGAGGAAGCCAAGCCCAAAACTTGAACTGAGTTCACCTTCTCAACTTAGCGGCCAATGGTCATAAATAGAGGTCGGAAAGATGGCAAATTTAGGGCAATTATATTTCCTTTTTTTCGCAGTTTTAGATGAAAATTGAATCTGATGAAAATTTGGATCTTTTAAGTAATAAAACCGAGGTGATTTTTCCGTTTCAAATAAGGCAGAAATTTTGAGTTGAACTAGCGCGACAAACTAATGTTACATGCTTGAATG
The DNA here is from genome assembly GCA_010645155.1 of Tigriopus japonicus. Classification (NCBI taxonomy): domain Eukaryota; kingdom Metazoa; phylum Arthropoda; class Copepoda; order Harpacticoida; family Harpacticidae; genus Tigriopus; species Tigriopus japonicus. The sequence goes on from CM021315.1 coordinate 1,906,236, forward strand.
GTTATATTTCATCAAATATCCATCCATGGCGTCCCAAAAACTGGAAAAGCCAATCATTCTTGCCAGTTGTGGGTGAATCTTTGGATTTAGAAGTAAAATATATGTACTACTTTTGGAAAAGTTCAGTTAGTTAAACAAAATCTCTGGGCTTTATAATTTATATGTCAATATTTTTCAGCTACATTCAGCGTCTTGGGTTTTTCAGTCAACTTCTTAACTTGACTTTCATAACTCATTCAAAAACCCTTTTCTACAAATAACTTGTTTTGTCAATGTTTCTTGGAGCTTCTTGGACGTTTCTTCTACCTTGAATTTCGGTTTCTATTCGTGAGGTTGTGATCGTTTGGCTTAAAAATCAGCCAAGTTTTGAGCATCTACAAATATATTGATTATCTTTTCATGCTATGCAAAGCCTCTCCGTACATACGAGTTTTTGACCCCAAATCGTCGAATTGACCATGGCCACCCACGTTGCCCCAACATAGCTTCTATATAAACATTGGGTGTGTCTTCAGTCCATTGTCAAAGAACCCTATGCGTGTGTGAAGCCACATGTCTGAAAAATTTCCGTGATATCTTCATGATAATAAGTCTCCAATCTCACGTGATGGTAAAAATAAAAGCCCCTCGGGATCGTCGTGTGACATCCCAAATCCAACCAGGTTTTTTTGAACAAAGATTGTGCGTGCCAAAGCAAATCAAATCAACGTCCATTTTTTAGATCCTTCATTACAAAGGGGGCTTCTTTATGTAATGAGTTCGAGTGGCCATATTGAGCAATGTCGAATCATTAGAATTAAATGGGCTAATATGCCCGGCCAGATCGAATCCATTGATTATCCTCGGTACAGCAGTTTCGGCCTCTTTTTGCAGGGGGCCCATTGTGTCATAAGAGCATCATGAGCATATGGCAGCCCCAAAGTGGGAGGGAGTGCCGCATTTTACTAGCTTTTTGATAATCATCATTATCATGTTTCGAGTGCACCACTAAATACCAAGTTAGCCTTAAAGGGATCGAGGCGAAACTCTAACTGACGAGGAAACTGAATTTGGACTCAGGGCTTCGTGTACATACTGTACGCACTGTATGTAACAGAAGATTAGTGACCACTGTCTGAAAAGAAAAAAAAAAGCGGAGGGCACTTCCAGAATGATTTGGCAATTTGGGTGTTTTTGTCATACTAACCACTGAGTGAATTTTGAAAGTGATTTGACGGTCAACTATTCCCATTGTGATTAAAGAATCCTTTAAACATACAATCTACCAATTAAGCACAATATTTTACATGCCAACAGGCAAACAAAAACCATTAGAGATAATTTTTTTTCGAGGGTTAGAGCTATGGAAAATATAGATTACGGGAAAGTGGACCCTTAACACTGAACATTTGCTTGATAACAGACATTTTTCCTAATCTCATAGATCTTAATGTGGGTCATGTGTAGCTGGTTGGTTTAGGATTAATCTGAGCATCTAGAACTCACTCTTCCTACGTAGTGGTAAAGGTGAAGATGTGCCTTTTAACAAAGCCCCGGGAGCGACAGTTTTGAATGAACGAATGCCACTGAAAATTCAAAAGTGCCGCTCAAAGATTCAATCCCCTTTTCATGTCAGGAAATGGATGTGTATTTTTGCGAACCCAATGACATGTTTCCACGCTTGTCCGTCGAGATATGAATTGAATCCAGCAGTGACGCCTAATCGGTTTATTAGTTGACAATGCATGCATACAAAGAGATGGTAGATGGGGAAAATGGGGTTGGCGCTCTCGTCAGATTCTCTGAGGCAAACCAGATGATAGATGTGATATCAATCGATTGGGAAATCTCAACAAGGAGTCTGTTTAGTCTCGACGTGTTTGAGGTGGAGCTTGATCGGGTGTAATTGTTGAGAGATACGATGTGATAAGGGACAAAAGAAAGAATTATTAGTATTATGCACGCGAATTTCTAGACAATAGAGTGTTTTCGATCCATATTCAAAGGCTACCTACCCCACCTCTTTCATGAATTAACACTCCCTTTTCCGTATGGCGAAATCGAGACAATCAAACATACAAGTAAAACAAGTTACTAAAAGTAAAAAAAGAACCAGATTGTTCTATGTCGAAAGTTTATTTTTTTCAATATGATTTCGGGGGGACATTACATTTCAATGGTACCTAAAACGGAGTTCAAATCCCCCACAGGGTGTATTTTTTCCCATATAATCATTTTTCAATTTCGAAGACTTTTAAGACCAGTTTTGAAGTTGAAAAATGTTGCTTTCAATATTTGCTTTCCCTCAGCTCAAACTCACACGAAGGATTGCCTTCAAACCTAAGACACGAAAATGAGCTTGCAGCCTTTTCACGCCATAATTAATAGCTCTTGCAATTGTCAGCTTGGTTTGAAACTGTTGTTAAATCTCCTAGTTAAAGGTATGCAACCTACAACTGGGTAATAATGTCAACTCAGTAATCTCGTTTAAGATAGCAATCTGACCACAGAACTGTCGCATTGGTGATTGCCTCAAGAGCGTTGATAGTTGGTACACTTGACGCGCTCACCATGAATTATTAGTTCTCGTCCGACATTTGACGAGGCATTAAATTTGGGTTAACTTTAAGACTGACCAAGGGGCAAGGATCTTTTTTTCTGAAATGAAAATTAGCCTCATCTTTAAAAATGAACTTGGGGTATGCAGGATAAAACGAGTCATAGTTGACAATTGGTGTCTCTCAAGGTGCTATTCTTGGCCCCTTTATTGAACGTGGAAGTAGGTAGGTAGGAATGTGTGTGTGAGAGTCCCAAACACCAAGTTATCCTCGTGAGTTTGTACCCTTCAAAGTGCAAATTGTGGGCCTCCAAATTGGGCTGTTTCAGTTGTCTCGCTGCGGTTCTCATTCAGTCTTCTGAGAGTTTTGGCATTGATTCCCAAATCTTGCCCGTCGATGAACTTTTGATTTCACTGTTTTCGGTCGCGATCGGAGGAAAGTGGGAAAAAATCTTGACACCTGTCAGGAGTTTTCTCGGCTGCCTCAAGACTTTCCGAGTAAGGCGATCCGAGAGAATGGATTGGGTCGTCGTTCGTCGCTGAGAAATTGTGAATTCCGACAAAATTTGGTGCTGAGGAAACCCGGGACGAATTCGATTTTGGTCGCGCATGGCAATATCAGGCATTATTGAGAATAATAGAGACAGGCTAGTGTGAAGATTGACGCCGTCTGGAGAAGAGAAAATGGCAATTTGGAACGCCATGATGATCAGAGACGGGCTTTTCTGAAATCCTCGACACTCTTTGTGACTTAACACGTTTGTTAAATATGGCTTATGCATTTAGAACGTGATTTCCTGACACACATTTTTACCTTTTTGTATCAAAACTGTGTCAGATATCAATGTTGCCAAATCGCACAAGTAGACAAATATTTGATTATGAGGATTTCAAGAAGCATATTGGAGTAGTTGCATATAAGATATTACTCTCATTTTCATGATGGAGTGAACCTCACTACTTGCCAATGTTTTATGACGTTCAATCCTTCATGCCTTCACTAATTACCGGAACAATTCTCCAAATTGCTCGAGTCGGATCCAGTGGCATTCCTTTAATGTCGTGTATTAGTTAATATCAACCCAACGTCATGCCTAATTAACATAATCTATTTTTAAACACATTGTGCAAAATATCACCGATTCGGTTAATC
>CM021315.1:1911235-1935109 GCA_010645155.1 Tigriopus japonicus
ATATAAGATATTACTCTCATTTTTATGATGGAGTGAACCTCACTCCTTGCCAATGTTTTATGACGTCCAATCCTTCATGCCTTCACTAATTACCGGAACAATTCTCCAAACTGCTCGAGTCGGATCCAGTGGCATTCCTTTAATGTCGTGTATTAGTTAATATCAACCCAACGTCATGCCTAATTAACATAATCTATTTTTAAACACATTGTGCAAAATATCACCGATTCGGTTAATCGACTGGAACCGATTACATTGCAAGCCATTCAATTGTACGTTCTTTGACATGATATTCTGAAAAAATTAGGATTTCAATCAATTCATCAAAGCTCAATTTAGCTTAATAGCTCGCCTTCATAACATATTGGAAATATGTGATCGGTAATTTATAATTTAAAAATGAATTTAAGTTTAAAGCTGCCTTTAGCATTATCAGATCTAAGCAGAAATGCTTATTTCGACTTTATACTTCCATTTCCTTTCAATTATCTCTTCCATCTTCCTTAGTCTCATTTGTCAAAAGTTTTTCAATTTGTGTATCAATAGTTGGAAATGATTGGTTGTAAGACCAGAAAAATGCTTACTTCACAAGAAAGAAATAAAATATCACAAGAGAACATAATGGTCTAATTTAAGTGTTATGAATGAAACCTTATTTTGGTTTTACTCATTTGTCGCGGATGTCATATTTTTCAGTCACTAGAAGGGGATAGTTACAACTAAAATGGCACTTCAAGGTGGAGCCAAATATTTGATTACATTTTCTGAAATTGTGTAGTGCCTGTCCATGGTGGTTTAAATTTTTGGTTAAGAATTTTCTTAAATGCCAAGACTTCTAATGGCATTTTTCGATGTCTTTGCGTCAAAATGAAAATATTTTGTGAAGATGTATATTTTAAAGCAGCTCAAATAAATGTATTACATCACTTAAAACCACTTCAACCAACCTATTTTCAAAAACCATAATAATAGACATTGAAAGAGTCGTGAGTTACGATTTGCAGCAAAATTTGATCAATATCTTCTTAGCAGGTTATAGTTACTTTAATAACTATAGTTACTTTAATAAGATTTCAAATTGCACCAAATAACCCTCCAAATTGCTCTAGTTCTACACGTATGTTGAAGCAATTGCCAAGACATATTGTATACTTTTTCGGGGTTGCAAAAATAGCTGAAGATTTTTTTTTGCGTCTGTTGACTTTAATCTTAAAAAATATAAAAAGTATGTAATATTGCTTAAAATTTACTTCAGTTTTATATTTTTAACTAGTGTTTTTCTTCGTCTTTTTTTCAAAACCAGTCTTAGATAATAAAGATCGAACTTTCGCAAGATTCCAATAAATACATGCTGTTTCAAATTTTACAATTTTTCAATGAAAGAAAATTTCCGTTGTACTAGTGGATTATTTTTTAAATTTACACACATCTTTGTTTGATTAAAAAATTATAAAACTTTTTGATGTCGTAAAAGACAATATTTACGAAACTGTTATCAAAAAATGAACACTTTAAGTTAGTTTTAAGCTGAAATATTAATTGACATTATAATCTAGACAGAACCAAAAAATCTAAAAAAGTAATCTTACATTTTTGTTATGTTCAAAATGTTAACTTTAGTTCTCGGCAATTGTTCCAACACATGAGCATTCTATGGCATAATTTGATGCAATGAGGTATAAATATTTTTACCTGCTAAATAGATGTTGATCAAATTTAGCTTCAATCAATAAATAAGAAGGACCTTTCAAAATATAGTAATATGGTTTTTGGAAAATCCATATTGATTAGAATAAACACTTCCATAGAGCAAACCTAACCACAGTGTGTCCCATATCATCTTCAAATAAAATCAATTCCATAGCGTTTCCAATATATTAATGCTTACGGAATCAAAAACTCAACAAATTAGTTGTCAGCTTATTAATTAGTTAGTCAGCCATTGCTTGACACATTCTCACGGTACTTTGAAAAAAAATTCAAAGGAAAATTTGACTTTACTGATGCAAAAATTACCCTTTAAATCATGGCTTAAAAGAATATAGATCGCTCCTATAAGGTCTAGTGGAATTTTCAAACGAAAAACCGAAGACATTGCCCTCGAGGAAAAGGCATTTCAATTTTTTGACTTATTGTAAAAAGTATTTAGAAAAAAATAGCATCTTTTATTTGGTCTCTTTGTAAAGAAAAAGTTTTTCTAGTCATCCATATCACACGGTGTCTTGAAAAGGCATTTCAATTTTTTGACCTATTGCAAAATACATTTCTTAATATATAGGTAATTAGAAAAAATTAGCATCTTTTATTTAGTCTCTTTGTAAAGAAATAGTTTTTCTGGTCATCCATATCACACGGTGTCTTGAAAAGGCATTTCAATTTTTTGACCTATTGCAAAATACATTTCTAAATATATAGGTAATTAGAAAAAATTAGCATCTTTTATTTGGTCTCTTTGTAAAGAAATAGTTTTTCTGGTCAACCATATCACACGGTGTCTTGAAAAGTATGATGGATATACACGGAATCTGTGTATTTCAACTCACCCAACCTAGTTTAATTATTCTCTTTTTAATTCATCATTCTCTTCTTCAGGTAAGCCGAATTTAACCTTAAAACTCAAACACGAGGTATCGCGTTAATAGAAATAGGTGCAGGTCGAATGGCCAAGCCCAATTCGATCTCCTTGGAAATGGGCGTGGCTGGAGTCAATTTAAATCGAAGAACGATTTGAGCAACAAAAAGGAAGATTTCAGCCTTGGCCAGGACATCTCCCACACATTTCCGTTTCCCCAATCCGAAAATCACCACATGGTCATTTCGGACGAATTTCCCATTGGCGTCTAAGAACCGCTCCGGATCGAATTTGTAAGGATCACTAAAGTTCTTAGGATCGTGATTAATAGTGCTGAGACACGGCAAAATCTGCGTGTGTTTCGGAATATGAATGCCCCGAAATGTGACTGGCGAAGAATTGAACCTGGGAACCGATGTCAGAGCCATGGGGCTATGTCGATTGACCTCGAGTAAAAACGCCTGAGTAAAAGGCAATTCCTCATGACAATCTAGTGTTGGAGGATGAGCCCCAAACACCTTGTCTAGCTCTTGGAACATTCGCTCTTGCATATCTGGGTTCCCAATCAAATACCAAATGACCCACTCCAAAACCGTACTGGTCGTTTCAGTCCCTTGGAAAGAGGTCATTTTACATTTCAAGGCAACTTGAACTAGAGGTACAGATTTCAGGCAAATAAATTTTTGAGTCTAAAAAATATTTTCTGCTGATGAACCGCGTGCTACAGCATATTAGATTTATTTTCGAGTATACCAAAATCAAGTCAGATTAATGGGCTTTTAGTATATACTTGACGTATGTTAATCTGATCTGATTTTGATGTACTCAAAAACAAATCTCATGTGTTAGATGTAAGCCTTTTTTATGTCAAATCAAACTTTTCGACAAAAATAAATCAGTCTACTTTTTTCATAAATAAAGACATCGTCAATTTTCATAGAGACGAAAAAGAACATTTATATATTATTTGCCATCTTTTGCTTTCTAAGGGGTTAAAAAGTAAATTTTACTTGCCAGAAATCTGTAACTGTTCTTACGACCGATATTTCTTACCTGCCACAAAGAGATCCACGGCATGTCCACTGAGATGGAATTCCCCATCGGTTCCATGAAATGATGATTGAGGGTTGGATGCGGCAGCCTGAATTTCGGCCTTAAACTTTGCCACGTAAAGACCGTTTGGATCCGGATCGATCTTTTTAAACTCGTTGTCCAAGAACTCTCTTATAATATACAAGTCCTTGAAGCACGTGGGCATGTTTAGCTTATCCAAAATGTTGGTGAATCTGTGGAAATATTGCTGAAGGATTGCTGTAATGTTAGAGGGAGACAGGGACTCAAAATGTCGGTTCATTCGATCCGTTAAATACAACATTAAAGGATCATCTTGGCTGGAAAAAGAAGTGGATCATTAACTCTAAGACACTGACGGCCATTTAAGGTTTCCAACCTTGAAGTATTCCCGGTTATCATTCGCCAAACAATATTGTTGATGGCTACTGGAAAGAACTTTTTGATGCAAACGGGTCCATTTTTTGCTCCAGAAGCCATCCTCTCGGCAGCTATTTCAGCTTCTTGGTTGATAATGTTTTCTAGAGTGCTTTTTTTACCCATTCCAGCCACATTCAAGTTTTGATGCATGAATTTTCTTTGCTCTGCCCATGTTTGTCCATTGCTGGCTGATACTCCGAAAACCTCACCTAAAAAAGTAGTCAATTTTTAGTCCGTACAATATTTTGATAGAAGTTTCAAGTTCTTGAACATGAGGTAGTATGTTGAATGGTGAAAGTACATAAACGTGAGTGAGTTTACTGTTTTTAGAGGATGGCCATCTGCGCACAATTCTATTGTTCTTACATTAATTAATTGCATCAACATGTCACCTCCGAGTACATAATTTTAAAAGAATGCCTCCTTGCCGCATGAAGGCCTTGAACCGCAACTTGATTATGTTTCGGATTTAAAATTTGAATTCTTTAAAAGATGTGTCCCCTTTTCAGATAGACGCCATAAATCCTCTGATGTTTTTTTTTGTTTATTGTTTATGCCACTCTAAAACACAATGTGTAAAAAAGGTATAGGATGTGATTGGAAATCAATTTTTGAGACCATGAATATAAGTGTTTACATATTGCATAACGATTTTTTCACTAAAGGATCGCAAGTTCAAAATAGATTCAGATTACATAGGGTCTCTGTAAGACAAGCGATTGTCCGATCAAGAAAACAATCAAGAACAACTACGGAAAGTTTGCTTCAAAATTATCACTACGATGGAACGATCTCAAACTTCAAATCAAACTGAAGAATAGTGACCAACGGAAATACCCTTTGTTTTGAAACATTTAGATATAGTAGCTCTCTTTCTACAAACATAAACTAAAATTCATCCGGATTGTTCTGCACTTTTCAATAAGGGCTTTCATTTTGCATTGACGATAATCCTAGCTCAAAAATTGCTTAACGAACTATCTCTATACAAAGATACCTTTAAGTGGAGGATTGGACATGACTTTGGGCGAAGTTGGTCCATTTTTGATGAATGATTTTAGAAACCTGAAAGTGGTCGCAGATGATCCGTAGTAGTCCGGAGTGGTTAGATAGCCATCTTCATTTTGGTCAAATTAGCAATAAGCTGCAAGTTATGTAGCAAAAAACCTAAAGTTTTGGCTTTAGGCGATCGCACAATAAAACGAAAATGTTCTCCGGTGGTCCAATATAGCAATAAAATTTCAATTTTTAATATTAAGTCTTCCAGCGAAGAGAATCAATCGAAAAAAGAGAGAGACGGATGGAGTTGATACCAGCGTCAATAAAGTCATACACGTTGTAACATTTGATTGGTGCAACACTTTTTGTCATCTTTTTCAACGTTTTCAAACATTGTATATTTTATATTGTAAAAACCCCTCCAAAACACAAAGTGCGCAATAAAGTACAGGCAGAGGATAATATAAAAAATACATGGGCAGAAAAAACCCAACAGTCATTCGGTGTGAAAGATTAAAAAACGGAATAAAAAACACCTTGACTGATAGAATGAAATAGATCTAACACTCAATAAGCTGCCACTCAATCCAGTCTCTCCGCATCTTACTCTGAAGCACAACTTTGGCGTTTTTCAAGTGGCCAACTCGATGCATTCTAAAAAATGCTTCCAACTTATATTTTCTACTCAAAAACCATTTTCAAAGTTTGCAATTTAAGGCTTTTGACATTTGGCAAGATCATTGTTTCCCAAGGCATGGCGAGTCTCTTCATTTGGAAATGTTTTAGTTCAAAAAATAATTTACCTTTCTCCATGGTGATTGAGCCGAAACCTCGCGCCTCACTGGTTATTCAGCGTCCCTACGTCTCTCTAATTTCTACCTTAATGAAGGCCTAGAAACCAATCGAATCCTCTCAATCAATGTATTTACCTCTCGAGTCTGTTCCAAAGACCGTTTGAACGGCGGGCAAAATCCCGAAGAACCTTCCATTGAAGACGTCCATTCGACACATTTCTTGGAATTCTTCAAGGCCGGCCACCACAAGGCTGGGATAAGGTCCAATGTCAAAGCGGAACAGGTTTCCATAGGTGGTCTTGAGATCTTCCAGGGTCTTATGAGGATTGGGACTAAGAGCCCAAGCATGTCCAATTATGGGCACACTCAAGAACACCGAAGGACCTTTCATGTCCCGATAGTCCCAAAAATATCGCTTCACATAGTGGACCAAGTAAAGACAGAGAAAGGCACCAAAAATGATCCCAATCAGTGCCATTTTCCTCTTTTGATCTAGCGCTATACCTACATACGTTTTCACGAACGTTTGATTTACAAAAGGCGAGTTCACCGATGTAAACACGAGATTTGTGAGGTTCGTAGTACGGTTTAACGGACTCAAAGTACATGTTCGAAACAACATACGAAGTCACAAGACTCTTAAGAAACGTAGTTTTCAGACGATTGGACAAAACGTAAGTTTTATTGCTATTAGCATATTCTTATCTTGGAATTAGTTCAACCTTGAATGGGAACGAGGTAAACACAAGACCCGGATTGGATGCGTCGGAATAATCTTCACCGGCCACGGGAGCTATTTTGAAGCTGTGGATGAAGTAGGTGAGGAACAGGAAGATCTCAGCCTTGGCCAAGACCTCTCCCACACATTTTCTCCTTCCTTTGCCAAATAAGATGACCCGGTCATTGGTCACAAAGTTTCCATTTTTGTCTAAGAAACATTCAGGTCTGAACCGATCTGGATCTTCGAAAGCCTTGGGATCTCTGTTCATGGACTTGAAATATGGGAAAATTTGGGTGTGTTTGGGGATGAATGTTCCATTCAAGGTCACATCACTCGTTGTAATTCTCGGGGGAGATAATATTCCCATTGGATTGTGGCGACAACTCTCCAGAATGAAGGCTTGAGTGTAATGGAGTTGGTCTTTTTTGTTCAATGTTGGAAGACCGGATCCAAACACAGACTCGATTTCTTTGGCCAATTTCTCTTGTATCTCTGGATAGTTGATAAGGTATTTCAGGGTCCATTCCAAGAAGGTAGTCGTGGTTTCCGTCCCTGTAAAAATTGTTCAAAACTATTGTCATTTTTGGTCTTGTAGATAAATAATACATACCAGATCAATCATACCTGCAATGAAGAAGTCCATGGCCTGCCTAACCAAATGATTCTCGCCGTCTTTTCCGTAAAATGAAGATTCTGGCGATGCTTTGGCAATCTCATCTCGATAACGCTCCACAAAATTTCCATCCTTCATCGCTTTAAGGTGTTTGATCTCATTTCTTACATTGTTCAAAAGAACAATAGTGTCTTGGTATCCCCTAATGAGACCAAATTTGACGGCCACCTTGGTCATCCGATGAAAATATTGCAGCAAAGTGGACACGACACTACTAGGTGACAAAAACTTGAAATGATTGTCAATACGTTGGGTCAACTCGTTCAAAAATGGATCATCTTGTCTGAAAAGACCATCAATTTATCATAAGTAAACGGGAAAAAAAATCTTGGAAAAAAATCTCATTTCCATACCTAGTTGTCTTTCCTGTAATCATCCTCCAAATGACATTATTAAAGGCCACCGGAAGCATTCCCTTGATTTGGACCGGTCCAGATTTGGCCTTTTCGGCAAATCGGTCGCGCAAAGTTTGAGTTTCTTCGCTAATCATTTCTTCCATAGTATCAATTTTACCCATGCCAACCTTATTGAGGCAAATGTGTGCAAATTTGCGTTGCTCCATCCAAACCCATCCATTGGATGAGATAATTCCATGAACTTCACCTGAATGAAAAACAGTTCCAAGTGGGAATCTTAAGTCTAATTTTGGTCTTGATTCTTGTTACCTTTAGAATCGGTTCCAGCTATATCTTTGATAAACGGCATTTTGCCCCATGATCGACCATTGAATTCCTCCATTTTACAAGCCTCCACAAGTTCTTCGTATCCTGAGATGATCACGGTGGGCATTTCACCCATATCAAATCGGAACACGGGTCCATATTTTTTGGCCAGGTCCTCCAATCTTGATGGAATATCCGAACCCAGCATCCAACCATGTCCGAAAATGGGGAGACTGGCCAGAGGAGAAGGACCCTTCAAGTGTCGAAGATCCCAAATATTTCTCTTCCAATATTTCACGAGATAAATGATGAAAAATGTGGCAAATCCAACGAGCACGGCCGACATTTTGCCTTTGTGGTTTTGGAATTTTGTGATATAGTAAAATCAGGTTTTCTTAATCTCCCTAACAACAGACGTGTGTCGATTACTTTTAAAATGTTATTAATGGAAACTCGCCTTTATCAAATTTCTAAAACTGGTTCTTGTCAATTGTTATCAATTTTAAATTTTAATCTGAATCTATTCATGAACATATCAAATGATTTCAATTACAATTACATCACAGGTCTGCCCTCAAGTTGTTTATCTCTTCAGACAGAATTATAGACTGAATGCAGTTTCGAGGTCAACATGTTCAGGGTTGGAGGCGACCAACTTGGCATTTGTCTTTGGAACCCATTCATGTAAGATTGGTTTTCATCAAGAGAAGTACGACCGATTTGAAATATTTTCAAAAAGCTATTCTTCTTCTATGTTTGTTAAATTTGAAAGAAGCTGAGGTTTTTTTCAACCCATAGAGGTTGTCACATACTAGAGTTGTATGGTGTTGAAGAAAGACAAGGTCATAACTAGAGACCAGATTTGAAACTTACTTTTTTTCAAAATTAAAATTTTTGACAAATCAAAAAACAATTTTTTTGAGAGATTTTTGACGAAAATCAATTTTGAAATGTAATTTGTTTGACTTTTATAAAAAAAACAAATTGATTGAAGTACTCTACATGTTTTTCAAAGAGTATTTTTTTATTGAAGATTTTTTTAAAGCTTTAAACACTTGAGCAAAACTTCTGAGATGGCCAAATGGTTCTTAAGGTGTAAGCAAGTCTTTGGTCATCTGGTTTTTGGACTAACAAGATGACTTCATCAAAAATGTATGAAAATGCCTTTGGACTTCGATGGTTAGCAAAATGTTGTTTTTTCTAGCCGAGGTTGTCCTCGTCTCTTCCACAGTCATAAGAAGGTCGCTCTGCTTGCCTTGTCTGGAGAAAGTAATGACACCCTCGGCCCTGGCAGCTCTTGCCCGCATTGGAAAGGGTGGAAAGTGACGAATGTAATGGCCTCCATAAGTGGGACAGATGTTGGTTGTCTTGAGTTCAATAGGTCTATGGGTGTTGGTTGTTGGTGTACATTGCATAACCCAGTCAAAAATAAATATGGCTAACTGTTACTGTTTACTGTGCCTTGCAATTTCCCAACTATTTACATGGTGCCCATTTCCATACTTCTTGGTGATTTGGATACATTCCTCTTACCTGGAGTGACTCTGAGAGCATTCAAGAGTGTGGAAATCTAGCAAAACAGAAATCTAATGGGAGTTTTTTTTGAAAAAATGCTGCAGTAATGGTTCCAAGTTGGGTGAAATTCAATGTCTTTTTTCAAATTTTTTTGCTCTTTTCGATTTGATTTTCAATTTTTTGGTCAATATTTTTCAATATAAAAAAGTTTTGACTCAAAACATCAATTTAAAATCCGGTCTCTAGTCATAACTCTTAGGGGTCGACTTTAGTGCAAATCCCGACTTTTACAAGAGTATTCGGATTAATTTTTAATCCAAATTCAAACAAAGTTTGACAAGACTTGAGAGTAAAAAAGAAAACCTTATAAATAATTGTAAGTTGTATATGACAGTAAATCTTGTGTAGCTTGGCTAGAGTATTTTAGTTACGAGAGTACGTGCAGTAAACCCGATGACATTCACGATTCAAAACATTCGATTCTTCACAGTTCTAAGAGACCTGCTCTAAGTAGTAACTTCTTTCACTTTTTATGCAAGTTTTATCAGTATTTGGTGTTTCCTTTTCGTTTCATTCTAGAGCCATTTATTCTAACTTCAAATGTTGTGTACTTGTAATGCACCAAAATTGCATTGGTTTGTCACAACGGTGTTTAAAAGTCCACAGGTCTGAAACCTTCCCCTACTCCTTTTTTAAGGTCTGAAATTGGTCGCTCTGATTTGGTTGACGGCCCCTCATGCCTTCTCCTTTTCCCTTTTTTGTCCTTCCTCATATGTAGAGGGTGACTAATTTTGAAACTGAAGTTGACGTTTTAAACGTGTAATAACTTCAAAATGAGGCAAAAATCTTGATGTCCTTGAAATTTAAGACTCTTTCTTGAAACAATAAGTAACAATTTGCTGTTAACTGCTGCCAATTACAAATCACTGAGGATGTACCAGAGGCATTCAAACTTAGCAAAGTGAAGAGCGTATTTTCGGAATTTCTCTTTTTTCCATTACAGGTCATGCCATAAATGCCGCTTGAGGTCGCTTTTTTTCGATTGTCAATTGATCCGAATTAGAATGCTTTTTTCATTTGTGTGACAAACTGAAGCAATATTGGTTGATTTGCAGAATAATAAACTTCAGGTTTGAGTAACACATTGCACATTGAAATGTAAAAGAAAAGCCAAACGCTTGTGAACTACTCATAGAAGGTGCAAGAACATAGTACATGAACTGGCTCTCAAAGTGCTCACTGGAACTACAATTTTGAAATGCAAAGGTCTATAGTTCTGTAGTTCTGCTACAGACCAGTTCATTGCATGGCTGCTAGATGGCGGTCTGGGGCGCCAGATTTTGGTGTATCTGGCGGTTTGAGGCCTCGTTTGGCAGCGAGATTTTTTTTTGGCGGGACAGAAAAATCTGGCCATATTCTGGTGGTTCATGCCATAGTTTGGCAGAAGGAATTTTTAGTTTGGTGGGCAAGAACATTTTGACAGGTTTCTGGCGGTTTTTACATGAAAATCGTGAAATTTGGCGTATTTAAATTTCACACTGATTCTAGCAGCATTCAGTGCTGTTTGGTTACTGTTTGGTTCACTCCATGAGAGAGTTCAAAGTTATAAAAATAGTGGGACCAGTTTTTGACTTATGTGCCAATCTCTTTCAATACCATTTTTTTCATTGGTGCCTGCTGTTTCAGCCAAAGAACCAAAATTCTATTATATATTCTACAAGTACATAAGAGAAGAGAGTGTTGGATTGTTGAAAATACCCTATTAGTAAGGCTGGAGATTTTGAACGAACAAAAGATGCTTTTGAAGCTCAAAAAAGAAATAAACAAAACGTGCTGAAGTGGTAAATAAAATGTGCAGGCATGGTAAATAGCAAATCACATGTTCTGGGATGGAAAGTAAAATTTGCTGATATGACAAATCCAAATGGCGAGGATTATTGAAAAACTGCAAATAATTGCAAAACAAATTTGACTTGCGTGTCTCTGACAAAGCTTTTTGATAGACTTTTTCAGTCAAGTTTGGAAAAATATTTTTCTTTTTTTCTTCGTGAAACATTGTTTTTCGACAAAGCATGTAAAATAGCAATGGCACGAATAGACAGAACATTAGCATAGGAAATGGCAAAGAAAACCAAACTTTCCTAAAAGGTTAAAAAATAGAAAATTGACAAATATTTTTGCTACTCACAAAGTACTCTTTTTGGGCATGTGAAATCTTACTAGCCTGAAAGTTGCACATTCTTGATCCTTTGTGTCGAATATGTTGGTGGCTTACTCAATTTTCTGTTTTCTAATTTTCTGCACTGACTGCACTGTTTGAGTCAAATTCTGTTAGGCTGCGGAAAATAATTTTATTCTGCTGTGGAGCAGAAATCCCAGACGTTTCACAGTGTAGGGTCAGCTGATGGTTATCGTCGGCTGACCTTATTCCTTGAAACGTCTAGGATTTCTCCTCCCCAGTAAAATAAATTTATATTACGGGGCCTACTTATCAGTTAGTTCAAAATTAGTTAATTGTTATTGATAGCAAACGTGTCAAAGAGGGTGTTGTTTTCAACTTTATCAAGCCAAAGACTGAATCCAACCCAATGATTAATTTCAACTAAGCTAAATTTATTGATAAAAGGTTGATACATTATGGTGCACAATGATAAAAGAATAAGGTCATAGGTTAAGTGTGCTACCTAGTGGATTTCTTACGTTTTCTTTTGATTTTATTGGAGTTAGAACGCAGCTTCAATCTGATAAAGGCTGTCCATCCTGTGGGGATATTGCCGCTCTCTTAACTAAATAGAGATGCTTTCAAGGAGAGCATCTGTGTCGCCTCTCACCGATTCTCGGCGGCGTCGGCGCTGTTATATTAACGAGCATTAATTATTACCTCACCCTTGGGAATGACCGTAGGTTCGCCCATTGAAGCTGTCAATGGGTGTCGACAGAGTGTTATAGGGTCTTAGTTGCTTTATGACCGTACTCTTTTATCATTGTGCACCATAGTGGACAATGAACAAGGGCTGCTTGGTAATCGGAGACAAAAAACGCCAGATGGACCAATCAAAAACGCACCTTACGCACGCATTCTTATCTTGGCATTAGTTCAACCTTGAATGGGAACGAGGTAAACACAAGACCCGGATTGGATGTGTCGGAATAGTCTTCACCGTCCACAGGAGCCATTTTGAAGCTGTGGATAAAGTAGGTGAGGAACAGGAAGATCTCAGCTTTGGCCAAGACCTCTCCCACGCATTTCCTCTTTCCTCGGCCGAAGAAGATAACCCGATCATTATTGACAAATTTTCCATTTTTGTCTAAGAAACGTTCAGGTCTGAACTGATCTGGATCTTCGAAGGCCTTGGGATCTCTATTCATGGACTTGAAATATGGAAAGATTTGGGTGTGTTTGGGAATGAATGTTCCGTTCAAGGTCACATCATTCATAGTCATTCTGGGTATGGATAATATTCCCATTGGATTATGGCGATAGCTTTCCAGAATGAAGGCTTGAGTGTAATGGAGTTGGTCTTTTTTGTCCAATGTTGGAAGGCCGGATCCAAATACAGTTTCAATTTCTTTGGCCAATTTCTCTTGGATCTCAGGATAGTTGATAAGGTATTTCAAGGTCCATTCCAAAAATGTAGTCGTGGTTTCCGTCCCTATTAATAATAGTTCGAAAAATTTGTTATTTATGGATGAAATTGCCTTTGCGATTTTTAATGGATCTTATTGACAATCTTACCTGCAATGAAGAAGTCCATTGCTTGCCCAACCAAATGATTCTCGCCGTCCTTCCCGTAAAATGAAGATTCTGGCGATGCTTTGGCGATCTCGTCGCGATACCGTTCCACAAAATTTCCATCCTGTACAGCTCTAAAGTCTTTGACCTCATTTCGTACGTTATTCAAAAGGACAATGAAGTCTTGGTATCCTCTGACAAAACCGAATTTGACGGCCACCTTAGTTATCCGATGAAAATATTGCATCAAAGTCGAAACAATACTACTTGGGACATGAACTTGAAATGACTGTCCATTCGTTCAGTCATCTCGTTCATAAAGGGATCATCTTGTCTACGAAGTAAAGAACATATCACTATAAAAGAAGAAAAAAAATCATGGTTGAGAAAGATTGTTTTTTTTCCTACTTTGTTGTCCTTCCTGTGATCATTCTCCAAATCACGTTATTGATGGCCACCGGAAGCATTCCCTTGATTTGGACCGGTCCAGATTTGGCCTTTTCGGCAAATCGATCACACAAAGTTTGGGCTTCTTCCCCAATCATTTCCTCCATGGCATCAGTTTTACCCATGCCAACCTTATTGAGGCCAATGTGTGCCAATTTGCGCTGTTCCACCCAAACTGACCCATTAGATGAGCCAACTCCATGAACTTGACCTGATCATTCATATATAGATTTGATCAGATGAATATTGCTAGTAGTTTCGACCTTTCATACTCCTTTTACCTTTGGAATCTGTTCCACTGAGATCTTGGATAAACGGCATCTTGCCCCATGATCGACCATTGAATTCCTCCATTTTACAAGCCTCCACAAGTTCTTCGTATCCTGAGATGATCACGGTGGGCATTTCACCCATATCAAATCGGAACACGGGTCCATATTTTTCGGCCAGGTCGTCCAATCCTGCTGGAATATCTGAACCCAACATCCAAGCATGTCCGATGATCGGAAAACTGGCCAAAGAAGAGGGCCCTTTCAAATGTCGGAGATCCCAAACATTTCTCTTCCAATATTTCACCAGATAAATGATGAAGAATGTGGCGAACCCGACCAGCACAGCCGACATTTTACCTTTCTATGCTTGGAAATGTTTGGTTAAAGAATGAAACCAGGTTTGCGCAAACTTCTTTCAGCTTCAATTCTTCTGACTGAATACATCTACGAGGTCAACCTATACGTTTAAAAATGGCGGCGACCAATTTGAAATTTGTCCCATCAAATTTGCTCTTGTACCATTGCTCAACGAAAACAAACAATTAAGGGATTTCCTGACGAATGACACCCTTCCCTATCATCGATCAAAATGATTTGGATATATTAGCAACTATTTTTTCAAGAAATAATTTCTCGGAAACGGTGCGGTTTCCTTTTGGTTTGCCACCGGCCCAACATCTCGGAAGCGGAGAAGGCGCATTCTCTAAACCTTTTCTTTCAAAGTGTTTGCAATTATTCTCCTCTGTTATAATTTCGGTTGTAAGTTTTATATCTAAAAAAGTTTGAATCTAAATGACTTTAATAGCTCAAATATGCTTCTGGTTCAAAATACTTTTCATCTCTCGTTAAAGGAATGTGCTTCTTTTGTAGGTCTTAAATTCTTTTGACACTTATCTTGTAAAATCTAGATTTGTGTATGCTAGAAATGTGCATCGGATTCGACTTTTCGGAGGTTTGATATCAAATTTTCGGATTCAGATTCGTTCGGAATGGGCAACAAATTTTCGGATCCGGATTTGTTTGAATTGATTGAAAGTTTTCCGATTCAGATTGTAAAAATCAAGTTCCGATTGGATTTGGAGGAACTGTCGGATCCGATGCATAGCTCTAGTGTATGCCCTGAATCGAAGTCAAAATAAAACTATACTCAAATTTCGTAATTTGGGAGATGGAAGGGCAAACAAGATAGTTCAGATTACTGTTCTATATAAACAGAAATGTCACTCCCAAATTGTGCGTGATTCAACAAGCTTGCACTGTTTGTGCGATAGGATTAGACATTGAGCACAGGTAGTTAAGTGATTCAAAACTAGAATTTGCGATTTCAAGGAGTCAGTGGCGGAATTGCTCTTTCAAGGGCCATGCTCGAACTAGACAAGGATGGCTCAAGCCAGGATTACTTTCAAAATACACACTGGGTCCGATAAGTACAATGAAAATTAAACGGAACAATATATTTGTTGCAAAAACCTCACATTTTAGTACAATGATTTAGTACAAAATACACACTGGGTCCCAGTGTGTATTTTTGAAATTCGTCCTGACGTACAGTGGTCCCTGAACTAGAGCAATGCATAAGCAATCAAGTCACTTGGCACCCTTGCTACTGGATGCTGATATGAGCTCAAAACAAATCTCCACTGACCTAACTGGAGTGACGTTTCTGTCTATATAGAACTGTAATTCAGATTAGAAAAATCTTTCGTCTATAACTTTTCCATTCGTCCAGAAAACGGTGAATGACAAATGCAGGAAGTGATCTGGGTCTCGGGCCACTGAGTGTTTTTGTGGTTAAGTTTGAGTTTCTTCGTTTTTTTATATTTGGTCACTTGTTTAGGTTTGATAATCTTGGTCGCGTATAATCACTCAAGATTTTGAAGTTTTTTTTTTATCAAAAATGCTTTGGATCTATCTTTCGTTCCAAAACTTTTGGTGACTTATTGAGATCGGTTCCAAATTTCAAGATAAGTCAATTTTGGTCCTTAAACCCGAAAAAGAATGCTTATCGTTATCAAGTTTTTTATGTCTAGAAAGGACCTAAAGAGTTCGAAAAAGCATAATAAATCTTTTTGGATACAAAAATGACTCAATCGATGGCTCTACGATAGCTAAGGAATAAATGTCACTCAGAACGTATCAGGATATTGTTGAAAACTAACCTATTGAATCATGACTGAGAAAATATTGAGCGATTACCTACAACTTTATCATTAGTTTAAAAGGCCAATTTTACTTATGAGCAGACATTTTATTTAGTAAGGTTCTTCAAATGCAGTGATATTTTTCCACACTAAAACAATCAACATAATTTTCAATTGTCAAACATCTCAAAAAATTGAAAAACTAACCTTTCAACCCCATTTCTCTAGTCAACTTATGATCAAGGAAAATCAAACCAGCAGAAGGATTATTTAGAAAATCGTTAAACTCTTCAATATCTGATTTCTGACCTACAGGTTGGGCAAAGTTCAAAGGAAAGGAAGTTAAATTAAAGCTAAACTTCCAAGATTAATAAAACACACGTGCCAGAAAGATGAATTTTCTTCAATATTTTCCTTTCCTTGGCCAAAGACCTTATCAACCTGGCCGAGCTGAATGAACTTGGGCAAAATCAATGAGGTAAGGGAAAACACCAATACTTTTAACCATTAGATCGAAAACAAATTAAGGGATTGATTGTGTGGCATTCAAGCGAAGCAAAGAGAATGATCAAGTTTAATCGTGCCACAATCCAACTTTCAACCATTTCGCATATATTCTAGCTGACGAAGTTGCAAGTAAGCAACTTTCCTCCTTCACAAGTCACAACACATGTCTGCTGTCCACAAACAGACTTTCAACAAATTGGCGCATGCCATTGGCTTGAAAAAAGTCCAGCATAAAAAACTGCGATTCTTTCAAATCATTCTCATCATTGTCATGATCTGAAAGAAAATGCCAAAGACCCAGCTGATCATGGCCAGAGGGTAAACCATTGGGAAGAATGTTCTGTGCTGTACTGTACACACAATTGTCATGGTGTCCTGCAAGGCACTATACTAGAGCCTTTTCTCTAACTATACTTCTCCTCCTGCCTTTACTACTACTGCTACGAAGTTCTAATGGTACCATTTTGTCGGTCACTTGTGCACACTCGTTTCTCAAGTGCTCTAAAGCATGTGTGTGTGTGTGTATGTGTGCCGACATCTCTAGTTTGCTCTATCTCGTGTGAGTGTGTGGAGTGAGAATGACGGCGGAGAATGCAGCACTTACTTCGCAGGACACGGAATCCCGGCCCTCTTTCTCCGGCTTTGGAAGACTATATCCACATATTAAACCTAAGCAGAACAGACATTCTCGTCAAAAGGTTGCAATAAATTAGCTTAACTTGTTCTTATCATTGATCGAAGGTAATCGTTTTTATTGAAAAATTGTCAGTTTTTTCGAATTTGAATTGGAAGAAAAGCTTGGACTTGTCGAGAATATCATTGTTCAGTAAGAAAGAGCTGCTTTGGTGACAGCCGACCCACCGACCAACCAAGCAACCAACCAACTAACCGACCGACTGCCAACTGAATGGTGGTCGACGAAGGAGCTTCGAAGCGATAGAATAAGACTTCGAGAAGAGTGCACGTCGAAGGATGATGATGATGATGATGATGATGGTTGCTTGGTTCAGTTTTTTTTTTGCTCAGCGCTCCCTCTAGCAAACCATCGTGAGTACAATCTTCTAGTAGAGCAAACTTACTCACAGTGGTTGTTGAGGTGAACTTGGATGGAAGACGACGACAAGAGAAGTGTTTCCTTTCGATGAGAGGACCGATTTTCTTTCCTCCTTGAACAAGAAGACCTTTTTGGTGCTTGAAGGCCGCCCAGATTATTAATCTAAAATTAGCTGTTTCTCCAGTGAACTCAAAGTGCAGCCTTAGTAAATTAAGTGTCAAGTGTGTTTAGTCGTGAGCCCTTTTGACGGGGGGCTAGTGCCTCTAATTAAGTCCTGTCAACGGTGTGCTTCAACAACAAATAGGTCGATTGAAGGTAAGCCTCGAGGATCTTTGTCAAATTTAAAAATATCAAGTGTTGATAAGAGCTAAAGATGACTTTTGGCTCGTCTCGCTGGTGACTTCAATGCCAGTAGCAAGTTAGTGGGTCCTTCAAACTGACCATCGGTGTCCGACAAATGTCCCTGAGGTCTCCTGACTGGTATTCAAATCATGATGGGTGGCTGTAATTGCTTTCCTCGTGGTCCTAACCTCGACAAGGGCCCAGAAACTTGTCAATGACAAGGTAGATATTTGAGTAATGAAATGGGTCTTTCTTGTCTCTTTTCGCTTAATTTGCTTGTTCATCATTCCTGAATGGTCTCACTAATGGAGGGGTTCTCCTCAGAGCCAGTGGACGAATCAAGGAGAGAAAATACCTTTTTCCGTCCATAGATTTCTTGCTGAAATAGAAATCGAATTGCCAGAGATTTACGACAGGGTTTTCCGACTCAAACGGTTTGCAAATGGCAACCCTTGAGCCCATTCATCGTGTTTCCACACAAGATAAGAGATATGAATGTGTGTTTTCGTGGAGGAGAATGGATTGAGGAAGAAACACCAGAAGTGAGACTTCATTTACAGACCTCCAATGCATGTTATTACTTTGATCTTTGGGGCAAAACCAGAATTCGATTTCAGCCCGGGCACGACTTGAAAAATTGCTAGAGAATGCGAGCGCTGAACTGAGAAGAAAAAAGTGGGAGTCTAAATTAAAAGCTATCATATTGCCTTTTTCACAATTGGCTACAAAGCTTTCTTCATCCCAAAAAGCTTGTATATTTGCTTACTTCACATCTTGAATTTCCCCGAACCAATACTTTATTTACTGGATGAGTGTTTTTTTTTCCTTCAGTGGTGCTCAGAAAAGTTCGCCTTGAAACGTAAATATATCCTCAAAACCTGAAGCCATTTCTGCTTCCTGCCTTGAAGCAATCGGCAGGCCTGACATGAGCTCAACCTCATGAAATGACTCTGGCCCCCCGAAACCCTCTCAAGCAACCAAAACGAGAGTTGGAAGAGCTAGAGAAGAAGGAGAAGGGAACCAATGCATGCATGCACTGGTACCACAACTACTACGGTCGTACAGCTGCCCCAAAGGCAAAAGGAGCTCAAAGAGTGGTTGTGGAAGTATTCATGGATACTCGATGTAATCCTGGCATGTCTGCAAGATCTAACCTTAGTCAGACAATCGGCCAATCTCACGTGATTTTTTTTAGGATAACTCGGACAACTCTCGGCTGGTGCTCTAATTTGATGACCACAAGGACTTGGGTGACTGGTTATGGATTAGCTCAAAAAGTCCCCGAGTTTTATCGCCTCCTAAAGTTTGTCAGATTGTAGACGATTTGCTTCATTTGTAGACCTAGCTAATCATGAAGATAAGGATCCTTACCAAAGGGCGGAAAACCAGTTTTTTCGTCCGTTGGCAATGATTGCGGTCCTGAAAAAGGCCCTGTCTGTGGATCTGTTGCTCGGATTTTAGTTCATTTAGTTCAAGGTTGTAGGGGTTTTGTGAGTTGACTCCACAAATCACGAGCAGAGCTGCACATCAAATATATCAACACCCTCATACAAATGGCACATGTTGCTCATAAAGTTGGCACTCTAAAACTCCCAGTTAACGTCGTGCTCGAACAACCAACAAACTAGGACAATCATTTAGCAAATTACCGCACATTTGCACTAGGCTTCAGAAAAAATAGGCCTGTCCTCTCTTGGTTCATTCTTACTCGCACTCACTCACGTACAGGAAACGCACTTCCGACATGCTAAATCCAAATCTGGAGCTCCTTCTTGCTTCCAATGTGCCCCCTTAACTAATGTTGAAGCCATGACTCTTGGTTTGCCATGGTGATTAGTATTCAGTTCAATTCCTTGTTTCTTCTCCAAGACCTTCGAGTTCTTTGGGAAGTTTTTTTTTTTGAAAAATTTAACTGTCCACTTTCTTCGGCTTTGTTTTCACTTCTCACCAAACTGCTTCTTTCTCACACGAACGAGAGAGTCCGCTTTGTTATTAAGGGTATTTTTGTTTCATGCGCTAGAGTGAAATCTCGCGAATATTTTTTTCCGAATCATCGGACTGATCTACAGATAAGTAAAATGTTGGCGTGGCTCCAAGAACACAAGTTTAAGCCTGATAACTCGTGTTCTTGGTTGATGCGGTTCTCTCATCGAACTTAATTCATCAAATGTTTCGAAATTTCCTGAATCTCTCTTTCTTTTGAATGATGCTTCTTGAGGTTGATGCTCTTGGAAGCCCGCTATTTTAGAGTTCCTCTTTCACTATATCCTTGTCAAAAAAATTAGTTACGAACGGTTTTGAGGGACTACTTGAACGACAGAAATGACGGATGGCAATCGTGCCAGTAGCTACGATCGTTCTGGCCCCTGGGGATTAAGAAGTCCTCGGCTTGTTCATTGGCATGGATTTGTCTCTACGGCTCGCCATTGTTCACTTGAATGGATGATGTTCTGCTTGGAATTGTCTTGGGTCTCTCGGTGGTGCTCCATCTTAAAGACTCGAACGTGAATGCCTCCCAAGATTGAACAGGGTTAAACACGGAGCGATACAAACTACAGGTCTCCTTATTTGGTTGCCAATCTTTGGTTGGTGGTCTTATAATTCATAAATGAGATATATCCTCGTCCAGAATTCGGTCCATTTCGTGAGATTCCAACAAGTTGTATGATGTACACATGGAGGATATTGCCAACCAGATTTGATCGCATGTTCAAGAGGTGACCTCCAGCTAACTTGTGTTCTTCATGGGGTCTTGATGAGGATGATTCTCGTTGTATTCAACAAGGTAGGATTTGTCTTCAACCAACAAATAACAATAATACATAATGCAGACTCTTTCCACATACTGGAAGAGATTGAACCACGCTGATGGTGGCCTCCCCGTCTTCCTCTGGCTTTATTCACTTGGTGGAAATGAAGATAAGACTCCTTGGAGTGAGCTGACTTGAATTGATCAAAGGATTAGATATGACTTTTATGAAGAGCTCTTGATTATGAAGCTCCTGTGTGTTCGTCGAGGAGCACTTGCTTGTGACCTAGTTGAACATTCCAAGGCTCAATTGGTAGGGCTCATCATTGACGTGGAATACACAGACGGTATTACACACATCCTTCTTAAAGTTCGATCTCAAGAAGGCGGAAGAACTGAGAAATTAGAACTTAAATCCTGAAGAAACCGATTCCAGTATTAACGAAATAATAAACGAGAACTTGCTCCACTCTCCTCTGAGATTTGGCAAATCACTTAAAGAGCATAAAAAAGTCAGAAATGCTATTAACCTTTCTAAAGTATCCTGTTATTGGCTTTGTCCGTCTTTGTTCTTTCAAAAGAGGGGCTGCTTGGTTTGGAAGTGGGATTAAAGTAGTGGTGGCAAGAGCAAGAGCTTCCATTAAACTTTAACAATTGTCTCCGATTTCCTCATCGACCAACAAAAAAGAGCTTGGATCTAACCGCGGGCTTTACCGTGGACTAGGAATCAGCGGATAAGGATAATTAATGTCCTTACCGGGATCTCTGCCAAGCTTGGGATTGTCGTCCTCCTGAATCGTGTCAAGTAGTCGAAGCACAACCATTCCACCGTCATTCTCTACCTACCTACTTGAGCTCCTGAAGTCGACAATGACGAGATAAAATTAATGGAGGGAAGATATTTTTCAAATTTCCCAGAAACACCACCCAACCTGTCTAAACAAGCAGGGTCGAGGACACTTGCTGAAAAAAAGAACACACTACATCAGCTGCTAATTGGCAAATTGATCAGGGTGTCTATTTCAACGATTCCAAGTCCAACTCCTTATTTCAAATCGAACAAACATTCCTCCAAAGACGTCCAAAATGAATAATCGAATGAAATAAAGCTGTTGATGACTTGACCTGGCAGGGGGTTGAGTTGAATGAGTAGTAAACTCACTTGATCACCCGTCGGTCAGATCCTCCCCGGTTCCTTGAATGAAGCCTCCCTCTACTAGACATCATTTTCACTTGGCTTGTCCAAAATCCCAAAGATCGAACTCAAGACAACCCGATTGATGGCAAGAGAAGGGAGAAGGGACTCCGTTCTACCTGGGATTGACATTTTGAACGTCTGAATGAGGGAGGAGGCTCCTTCTCGAAATGAAATGCAATCCCCGATGGCCACCGCTGACCGGTTCTCCGAACTCCACACCAAACCCTTTGGTCTGGTTGATTTCGATCTTCGATTGACCTAACCTATCCTCCTCTTTCTGAGAAGAGGGCCCAACCAATTTCCCCAAAGAACGATTGAGACTTATGTACATGAAACAAAGACACCCAAATCTCGAAGGATGCGTGATATGCAATGTGTCAAGGATAAGGAGGATCAAGTCCTCACCCTCTCGACATCGGAACAAGTGAGATATTGATTTTGTTTTCTCCCCAAGCGTGACTGGATATCAATCTGGGCACTCCATGTTCAGAGCGGTTGCCAGAATATGA
This sequence comes from Tigriopus japonicus, assembly GCA_010645155.1. Taxonomy (NCBI): domain Eukaryota; kingdom Metazoa; phylum Arthropoda; class Copepoda; order Harpacticoida; family Harpacticidae; genus Tigriopus; species Tigriopus japonicus. The sequence goes on from CM021315.1 coordinate 1,933,615, forward strand.
CTTGCTTGCAAAGAAGCAAACATCTTTCGAAATGAAAAAGTCAATCAAAAAGCCTTTTCATAACATTTGATCTTTGATTAAGTAATGCTTGGATAACTAAAGGTTAAACAATTCTGAGACATTTAAACATTCTTTCCTCTGTGGAATAGTTATTGAAGTAAGGCAAGTTAAAAGCATCAAACCAACAAATCACTGACCAAAGGGATGCCGATTGTTAATGTATCCTACTCATGAGTAGATTGAAGTTTACCATGAGAATGGATCTTGCAAATGACTGCGTAATGCGATTGGTAGGGAACAACATTTCCGGCAATTATCCGTTCCCAAGACGAAAGAACGATGGCCAAGATTTATTGGATCTCAGGATGAGAGAATAGATTGGCTTTGCATTTCAGAGTGACCACTGCACAACTTTTAAGGATTGTGTTATGCAATAAGTTTTGCTACTTCTCACAATTTGTAATGAAATTAGTCTTCGACAGGAGCAGGCAATTAAAGTGCACTTTGACGGTTTAGTTACGGATATCAGGCGAAAAACCATCCAAATTGCGCCTGAGTTTCAATTTAGTACCACTTCCCTTGGCTCCATGGCAAGCAAAACCATTGTGCATTCTAAGTCATGTACTTCAGAGTCGAGGACGAATCTATTGGATGGATCCAAATTGGTTTTTCCTGTGCTTCTAAATTGCATCCAAGATGGTAGCCAGTTTAGCAGCTCGTTTTTAGCCAAGGAATCATCTTACCCATGGCAATCAAAGAGGGTTCAAGTTGCACCTTCTCCACAACTACAACTACTTCATTTTCGTCATCATGCTCCGCACATCGAAGAACATCATCAAGATCATGAACGATCATCATCAGACTTTCCTTTCACAAGGTCTCGTTTGATATTGATGGGACATGGCGGAAGTTTGCCAAGAATATTCTGGGATTGAAATTAATGGATGAGTTTTATCCTGTTTGGGAAGATCACTCGCTTCGAGAAAAGTAACACGTTAAGATTAGGAGAGGGGAGAAAGTGCGCTTGGTGCATTAACTTTAGGTGATAATCGTGCCATGGGCGAGAAAATCCCCCCTTGGCTTGAAATTGTCGGCCTGCCTACCTCTTAATGCTCTACTCAAAACCACTTCAGACCCTTTTTGAAACGAAACATGGCCCTACAAAGTCAGCCAGAACTTACTGTTAATGCACATGTTTGCGAATCTGGATTTCATAAACGCTCTCAATCTCGACGTTTTGTAATTTAAACAAAAGTTGAGAGAACCCGTAATTGCTTGTCAGTTGTTCTGGGGTAGTTACCACGATGGATTGTATCAAGGGTTGTTTAGGAATGCACACCTCTCAGTTAGCGGTCATTTTGTTCTGAATCTTAAGTAGAAGAGTCCAAGGGGTAGATGAGTGTGGACTAGTGGTGGTTCATTTATTAGAAGAAAATGATGAACCATGTGCCAACCACTCACACCCTCGACACAACACATTGACTTGAGCAATTTC
>CM021315.1:1935247-1979327 GCA_010645155.1 Tigriopus japonicus
GCAAATTTGGCAAACCTGTTAGTTGGGAAAAGTACTTGTACAAGCACCCAAGCTATGCCAAGCTTCAGCAAGCCCAAGCATTGTGCCAATACAGCTTGCCCAATCTCTTGTTTGCCCCCCATCACTACTTCAGACCCTTTTTGAAACGAAACATGGCCCTACAAAGTCAGCCAGAACTTACTGTTAATGCACATGTTTGCGAATCTGGATTTCATAAACGCTCTCAATCTCGACGTTTTGTAATTTAAACAAAAGTTGGGAGAACCTGTAATTGCTTGTCAGTTGTTCTGGGGTAGTTACCACGATGGATTGTATCAAGGGTTGTTTAGGAATGCACACCTCTCAGTTAGCGGTCATTTTGTTCTGAATTTTAAGTAGAAGAGTCCAAGGGGTAGATGAGTGTGGACTAGTGGTGGTTCATTTATTAGAAGAAAATGATGAACCATGTGCCAACCACTCACACCCTCGACACAACACATTGACTTGAGCAATTTCTCCATGATTTCGTAGAGCGGTTAAGGCACCTGCTATGGTTTCTCCTGACAAAATTGCTTCACGTTCATTACAGTCTCCAGGGGGATTTTTGTTTTCAACAACGGATTTCGTATTACAACCGCAATTCTACAATGTTCAGTACATTAAAGGGTCATTGATTTGAACGAAATTGCACAATCATTAACATTTGCATCGACCAATACAACTTCAAAAGCCTTACTTAATGTAGGCGACACCATTTAGGCGTATCTTCACCACATTTGACATGATCCACTCCATTCTCGTGGTCACGCTTGGAAAACTACTCATCTTTGACATTGACGTCGATCCGATTTAACCACCTTCTTTACGCCTGAGAAATAATTAACCTGAATTTGACATGAAATCACAAGTGTCAAGCTAGGGTCATTAGGCATAAGGGGAAGTTTTACTCCTTGTTTGAACTTTTCCACATTATCGAAAAATTTAGACACGCGAACTAAACTAGATTGTCAGTGGAAGGAGAAACCCCTGTGTTTGATTGTTTCCCAGACCATTATGTAAAATCTGTAGGAAATGACAGGTTCTAACTATCGTTATTATCGACAAAATCTCTCTGAGAGTTGTTATGTGATTATCCAAGTCAAGACGAATCCTTGAACCAATTTCGGCTATTTTAATGGGAAACAAGATCTTGCAGAGGGTCCAACTTGAAATTTCATTGACGAACAAATAAATCCCGCAGTGCAATTAAGAAAATGCAAAGTCTTGACACCATTTCATGACAGGATAAAAGTCGTAGTCCCTGTAAATGGTTCTCAAGAAAGAGAGGACGTGAAGGTTCTTTTTCCAGAGCCAGTTCATGACCACATTTTGGTCACGCTCTGCTGACATGATCTGATTAAATCGCTTGAGCGCAACGTGCCGGAAATATGTCATATTGCTTATTAAACAATCACATGCGCAAAGCACTTCTGACTTACTTTGGCCGGCTCGTTCAATGCAACTTTTCATTCAACCTAGCGTGAATTTATTGAATAGAAGTCATGCCAGGCAAAAAGTCCCACTTCGGCTTTTTTGAATTGCAAATGTGAAAGTCGGACGCCTTCTGCTGTCAAAAGAAAAAAAGGAAGGAGACAATTGGAGATTTCAACGAATTTTGCGTAAAAGCAGAAGCGCTTTGGACAACAAACTTCAAGCTCATTGTCAAGAGATTGTTCTTCTGGTTTCCCACACATTCAATATTTGCCAGGTTTTCAATTCGATTTCCTTCTTTCCCATGAATTATCGTCGAATTTTTGTCTTCTCCTCCAAATCCCGGCACCAATTTATCTGATATTTGGAGGAGATCTTTGTCGTAAGCCAAAAAATAACAATTTGACCCCCAAAGAGAGAAGAGATCAATCAACTTGATTAACAATAGGGTGAGAGGATGTGTACTTTTCATTGCTCGTAGCACACCTTCTTGAAGCTTTATTCCAGTGAGCCGTGAACAGGTGTGTGGTTTGAGAAAACAACACCATCAGAGATTCTTTGTCTCAACCTCGTCTTCCTGTTCCTTTCAGGTATGAGCTCAATCAAACCTTTAACGCGTCATTAAATTCACTGGTCCTGGGTAGTTTTCACAATCCCACAAAATCCCTTTGAACACTCGACATGAATCGGCAACGGCAACATCACTCACAGAAACAGGGGGTCTGGCGAACCATTGGTTTGAAATGGAAGGAGAAGGAGGAAACCATTCCATTGGACCCTTTAATTTTATCACCTAGCTCTGAAAATCACAGCTTTGAATTGAAGGAAGTGTCGGTCTTTCCTGGAGGTCCATTACCTTGAGCCTACATACTAGGAATCGAATTGGACTGACAATGTAGTTTGAACTGCTTCCACCTTGATTTTGTGTTACTTGAATTATGTTCCAGGTGGAAATCCCGTAGCGAATGGGCTCTCACCTAATTATCATTGGCTCAAAAGGAATTCATATCTACTAGAAATCTCCGTTGTTGAGCTTCAGCATCATAACAAGTGTAGCTCCGGGTTTTTCTTATAAACCAGATCCTCTCGTCCTTGAACAATTTGACAAACACCAAAAACCGGGACGACAAATCAATAAAAACCTAGCAAATGAAGAGTTGTCGTCTGATACTAATGATGCTGTTGTTCGCTCATGAGAACCACTCCATCCGGAAGGCAAGGGGACTTCCATTCTCTCCCTCGATCTGGTTCTTCTAAAGTGTTGTAATGATATTGAATGTGGGAGTGGGAAGGCACCTTTTGACAGCAAGGTGAATAATGTTGCTTGAACACGACTTCAGACTTGGATGGCTTACCCATGCTTAACTGAGCACTAGGCATGTTTTCAACCTACAGTCCAGAAAGAAGGAATGTTAAGAGCTTTGGCGTTGTCAGTCAAGATTAACCCGAGGAGTCTGTCTTTCTCCAATACCTCGGACAGTCGGTCATTCGATAGCAACTTGCTTGCTTGTACCGTTGATCTGTATCTGACGGACGCTCACACATGAATGTGTGAGTGTCTTATCCATTTAGGCTCCCTGCCATGTTACACAAAGTAAACACCTTCGGATTCGCACTCTAAAATCCTCCTGGGGCGATTTCGGTTAGAGAACAAATTCTTGACCCAGCACGAAAGGATCTAGTGTGATTTAGAGAAAAATAATACCACAAACAAAACAACGATATAAAAGTACCAAATCGACCCCTGTTTAGCGTTATCCGCTCGTCTCTCGTCCCCCGAAAAACCGATAAGTCGTCAATGCTGTGAGGCAATCGAGTTTTCCGCATTTTACGCACCGGGTGATGTTTTTTGGGGGGGACTCAGAGTCCATACGTAGCTGAGGTCCTGCTGGAAGTTCCCAGAATTGTCCACTTCAAGTTGTTCAATGCTGGCAGGATGGAATTTGGGAAATGTGAAGGGCCCATCGAGAAATGTGAAAGTTGACCTTATGAATGGTTTACTACGTCTAAGAGGTCCTATACCCACAATGTGCAAAAGCAGGCATAGCTTGGCTCCAACTTACACATGTATCTACTAGTAGTATGTGTGTACAAACGGAGTTCATACATCCTAGTTTCTCAAACTGAGGTGAAGGAAGAAGTATTGCAGAATCTGGGTGTCACTGGAAACCGAGCTTGCAATCCATTTGGAAGACTCCGTTGAGCGAGATTTGAAGGAAATTAATCCGTCTCCACCCATTCTCTAGGGCACGAGACCACGCCCTAATCGAAATGTACGCTGCACTTATCTTTAAAGGGAAACGAAGAAATGAATTTGACATCGTCGAAGCGATTGACCTTTTCATTTCAATGTTCCAAGGCCTTTTTTGAACTTTGACGTCGCCGGAAATTGCTTGGCGAAGAGGTGGGAGTTGGAAGTGACAATTGCTCAAACCCAAGATCTTTTATGAGTTCCTACCACGAGGCCCAACGTTCGTTCGTGCTCAAAGAAATCTTTCACAGATCCTTCATGAGAAAAACAAATAATCCCAACAAATCGTTTCCGAATGGGGCCATTATGGAGGGTTTCTTTCCCCCGAAAATGACTGTCAAATCAGTCCAATTTTAATTGATTTTTCGTCGTCGCCCGTCAAAACATGTCTCGGAAATTTAAAGCAGCTTCCAGGGAAAACACGGAAATGATGGTCTGAGCTTTGATTTGAAGAGCCCAAAAGGGGGCCCTCTTGATGACGTTGATCATGACGACCGTGCTCAATCTCAGGGTCAACTCGTCTAATCTTTTTTTCTCTTGCAATAGGGATTATAATTGAGACTCCATCAAGCTCCTTGGCAGCAAATTTTGGATCCCTCAAAAGTTCACATTGCTTCAAAATCGCATTGTAAATGCATCGTTCAATAAGATAAAAGTTTCCGTAACACCCGTTTTAAATGTTTTGTCATACATGTATAAAAGCCACTATTTAATGGAAATAAGTTTTTTTCCATCAGCTGTTAATAAGATTTGCTGGTTCTCATTTGTGGGGGCAAACAAAATCCATCTAAGGCCCTGGAATGGGTATCGGTAGGATCTGGGCCACCCCCACCCTCTTAAAAGGTATGAAAAGCTCGATGTTAAAAGTGCATCTGTAAAAGGAAAGAGGAAGAAAGAGTGAAGTCAACAGATCCGAGATTAGGTATAAGCCTTGAATAAAACCGTGGGCATTGTGGAGGCCCATTTTTGAAGGGCACGTACGTCTCGGCCAATAGTGCAGCATTCAGAGCATAAAGACGTGTTTGACAAGTCGATGAATCGGGCATTGGGAATTTGGTCGCCGGTCAGCTGGATCCGCTTTGAGAGAATAGAACCATCCATGAGTCAATAATGTATGTACAATAATCGTGCATGGAAAGGCCAATCCACTTTGGATGACTTCCGTTCATTGAAAGGAATAATTGTAATGCATTCTATCCGTCACAATTGTGTGGTCAAACCATCCGACAACCCTTGGCCATCCTCGACGGACGCTTTACAGCAGTCATAACATGTGAAGAGCAATTAGTTGTTACTCCCGAATATTGTGTTTTGCGGGCAGCACATCCTTTTTTGTTTTTTTCGTCGTTATGGGGCAACTTCTGGTTTGTATATGTCCTTCTGGCGAAAAGCGGGCATTTTTTATGATTCATATATTGCAATGACCATGGTCAAAAGCCCGAAGGAATCCAGGTTGCTCCTAGTTGCAATCTAAAATACGAGTTTTCAAATGTGTAAAATTTTTATCCAATTTGATGCCTTCTTCTTCGAGATGCATCCTCGGGATAATATTTGGTACAGAGCTTGAACACATTGGACATCTGGACGACTCTTTGATAATGGAGTTGCGGTATTTGATCTGGTTGTGGTCGGGTTGTAATGATGACCAAACAAGGTCACCATTGTTAGATCTAACAATTTCTGCCACAAATGCCTTGAAGCGGTTAGAACAGGCTCAAATTCAATTCAAGGACTCGTAAAAGATGTTGACCAAGAGGGCACCTTGGAAGCTTGCGTTTTCAAATTTCCCACCAAAAGATGAAACCGAAACCAGCAGCAAAATTACATCTTGATTCCGCTTAATTCTGATCCACATTTGACCCAGTTTCAAACTGGTTTTGTTTTCTTTCTTAAAGACAAGGAAGTTGTATGAACACATTTGGCTTTTGAAAAGCTTTGAATAGACGTTTGGGTTGGCTTTGACGATTTTCATTGTGGGAACTTTGGCGCGCTTCATGCTTAGCCGGAATGAAATCCGAATGATGTTGTGACGATGCTAATGTTCATAATTGAGAATTCATTCAAGAGACCGTGAAATCCTCATTTTCACACTGACTGGCATCAATTTAGAATTTTCGGGATTTGTCCACCACGACCACAAATAGAGTAACTGTGCATGTCTTTTGGGAGTTGACAGCTCCATCATTCTCACAAGAGACGCTCGAAAATGAGCAATTTTGACTTGACCTGGATTTTTCTATTATCAGCAACTTGCGTAATTGGAGCCAGATGAACCCTAGTCGTGTGAAAGGTCACATGAAGACATTAAACTCAAATTGCAAACTTGAATCATTGACAATTAACTCCATGGAAAAGTCCCAGAGAGGCACTTGAGAACTTACCACGGTGCCTAATCCGATGATCCTTCCCAAGTTTGCTCAAGATCCGAGTAGTCAAATTGAACTTTGTTAGTTGTGGGCAAACAAAGTTTTGCACCTTTTTATTGGCCCTTGTGTTACTATTGATGTTTCAGTAGTCCATTTAACAGTTTGTTTATATTTACTTTCAGCTGCGGTCCAACGACAAACGGAGAAATGGTCTCCAGACGCAAGATACTTTCCCGATCCAGGGACGACCTCAATCTGGATGTTCCCGCTGAACATCCCGAGGAGGAGGATGTCTGGTATCAGAAAGAAAAATTGTTCAAGGTGAGCCATCTTGCAATCAATACCCGTGACATGAGAGACACGTTGCAAAGTGTCGCATCACTCGTCGTAGATTTATCATGCAGGCATCTTTCAGACACACGTCAACAAGAGTATAGAGGTTTAATTAACACAGTTTGATCCTGTATTGCCAGTTGAGGAGTCGCTATCAGCGATTATCTGGTCTGATAATAGGCTAATTATGTATAGCACACTGGTTCCAAACAAAGACCTTAGGTGGAAGAATTTATTGAGTGAGTTAATCACGCTTTGAGAACCACTTCGCTATTTACAAAGTTGGAAGGAATAATCATAAGTATTAGGGGAGCTTTGAGCCTGAAAACCACTTAAATTAGCAGGCTGAACACTGTTCTTTGAGATTGCAGTTAAAGCTCAAACAAAGAGACTGGAAACGCCTCAATTTGACTACATTATGGTCCCTATACGCTTGAGGGAATCCACCTCATGAAAATCCATCATTTGAGACCCATTTCTTACTCCATATCTCTTTTGAGAACTATTGTAACTTAAATTTTCGATGTCAATGAAGTAATTCCAAATATCACAGATGTAATCCCGACATTTCACGGTTTCTTGGCTGACTTTGCACATGTTGGCTTTGAAAGACAATTCAGCAATAAATTTTGACCAGAAAGAACGAAGGAAAGTGGTTTACAGTGGAGCCAGATCAACCCCCAACTTTCCGAGTGCCATTTTCCATAAAATCCATTTCATCATACCTCACCCAGACATACAGCCTTAGTGGTTAAGAGGCTATCTCTATCCCTCTATTTCATATAAATTCGATCATCTTCTTGAAAGCTAATCCATGGTGCAACTAAAGAATCCATCAATGGCACATAGACTTCGGTCTTAACGAGTTTTTCATGCTGACAGTCGAGTGGTTATGAAGATTTTTCGTTCTTATCCCAATTGCTCAGGCAGAACCTTGGCTGTAGTGGGTGGAGAAAGAATGAGAAAATCAATTTCAAGCCCGAAGGCACTTGTAAACAAGTTGCGAGTCGGACCGCCGCCTTCATCTTCAGTGTTGTCAAAGACTTTGACGACAATCTTCAATGGTTGTGTTAGCTTCTCAGGGACGAAGGATTAGCTTCCTAATGGCAAATTCAGCTTCTGATGGTTTTCAGTCTCGGTGGGACTAATGACGTTTTGAAGAAGGAAGAATGTCAACAAATCAGACCCTTAAGACGGGTTTTTAATTTGGCCGCAGAATTCAAATTACCTTCTCTAATGGTTGTCAATCGGCTAGAAGAAAGAACAAATTTGGAGCCTGAACTATGAAGAACTCATTTCCCATATTTCATCTAAAGTTGGCACTTGAGGCGACAGGTTTCATATGAACTCCATATTCCACAGACTTTGCTACTTTGAGCCCCACCTTGCATGTATTGAACACGTTGAGCAAGTCTTTTGCCCCGAAAAGGAACTTTTTCTGCTGATTCATGGCACTCTTAATTCAATACCTGAACATTACAGAGGATTCCTAGAACTCGTCTATATTCATCATGGCCAGATATTCAATCAGATATTCTTCACTCAGACCGATTGACTCAATCAGCCTTAGTAATGCTCCATGGATCATCGACTGGCAATTTTATCTGGGTAAATAATGTTTACCTTTCTTGCATTCCCGGTTGACAAGTCGAACAATTGCCATAAAATCATCACTTGAAGAGCTTTTGAGCTCATTGTGAACGAGAGATTTCTCTTCCTTGACTTCACCAACTTGGCTTTTCCCCTACCTCTTCGTCTTTGTGCGACTGTAATTTAGTCGACCAAGCCAATGGCTCATTGCTTTTGCCATGAACATTATTTCCAGCACCTCCACGGGGAATCGTGATGCTCGTTTCCATTGACTTATCCCATTAAGGCCGTTCATGAGCGAGACCAGCATTCATTTCTAACCCGCTCGTCATGATGTGCGGAAATCAAAGAGGCCAATTCCATTGGAATATCTCATCTTTCATTGCGACCATTGAGACAGAGTGGCATGGAGGAGATTATTATTCTTCATTCGCGGAATGTGGTTAACTTGGAATTGACCCTGAGGTCCAAGAAGTGATGCCACAGAGATTTCGCTCATGACAATTAAAACCTTAATGGATCGCCCCCACGGGGGTCTCATTAGGGTCCGTGCTTGACATATTTCAAGGCAAATTTGCGTCAAGTTTCTTGTAACGCACATCCACACTCATTCAACATCCATTTCTGGGCCAACGTGGTCGGATTCAATCCGGCATATTTCCACTCACAAATTAATGGTGAGGATATTTCTCAAACAAAACGGTGAAGTGGCCACCATTCTCTCAACGAAGTTGCAACCTTGAAACCAACTGTGGCAAGTGTTAAAACACAGGAGATATCACTTGGAAGGATGGTATTTCGTGTCTGGCCACACTCTAGAACAACAGTTTAAAACGATAGGACTGACTCACATGCAGCTCAGACTTGAGTTGTTGTGTAGCTGGAACTGTTGTCTGAAACGGCCTGAAGGAGCAGGGGCGCTTTTTGAAACAGATGAAATTCAGACCTGGCCAATGAGGAAGATAATACGGAAGCGAATCTCCTCCTTCTCGTCAGTGACGTCCAATTCTTGAGAACAAGAGCAACAGATATGGCAATTAATTTGAAAGAGGGATCATTGGAAAATGTTCTTTTAATCATCTCCAATTTGCTTTTCTCGAGGTATATCATTAATCTGAGCCATGGATTATTAACATTTTCGAGACCTTTGCAATTTGCTATCTATCCCTTTTTTGATTAAAGTATTGTTGCAAGGTTTTGTTCCCTCAATCTGAACGGGTTGTTTTGACTTGAGGAACTGAAAGACGAAAAAACTGTTCCCCAAAGGCATCCATACACCATGGATCCCCTCAAGGATGAATGCATAGACCTTTCAAGCAATGTCATGTCATAGAGTGGCAAAAACATTGTCGGCATTAACCCTTTATAGTTGAAACCACGAGGCTTCCCAACCAGTAGATGGGACTTTGAAGCCTTCTTTTTTCCTCCTAAATTCCCCCTAACGGCACCAATACTCAGTGCCAGTTTAATCCATGAACATACGCCGATTAAAGTTTTCAACCTCGGCTTGGAACGAATTCAAAAGGCTCCATTATTTCAGAATTAAAGTCATTATCATTATCTTTCTTGAATTGAGAAATACAAAAAAACGAGGCCTGAAATCGTTCAGCACAAGGATTCGAACAAATGAGATGCCATTGTCGAGAGGTGAATCTCCTCCCTGTGTGAAATCTTCCGTTCTTGTTCCGATTTACAGTACTTGACGTGATTTTGTCTCAATCCTGGAATTCGAACACCAACACAAATTTGCAGTTCATCTACAGAAAACTGGTCTGTATGAAAACGTTATTGCGTAGTCGCAAGACCAGGCTTGAAATCTGGGAGTAACCCGCACTCGTCGTTGAGCCATTCAGTCAATTCCAGTGGCGTCTACATGTGGATGGGAGGACTGGAAGTTAAAATACTTGCGTACCTTTGGTGGACAGGGTGTGTCCAGTCCTGCCAAGAGCGAGACATTCTTTCCTTGGGATTGAGAGCAAGACTTGAAGACGACTTTTTGCCGTCCATGAGATATCCATCCAAAGCCACAAAATCACGCATAGATGTGGGTTCGAGGATCTAGATGAGATTTATTAATCTTACATGGCTTGGATAAAACGTCCTTGAAAGGACTTTGTCCACGGAAATTGCCCCAGGCAATCATCGCTGTGAACAGATGTGAAATTGTTGATTGGGCATTTCCCACACCTTTCATAAATGGCATACCTGAGGAACAATCGAGTGTTGCCAGTTTGCAAACTAGCCTTGACTTTTTTCGGCCTCTTCTTTCTATATGTCATGTGGATGCCTTGGATGAACATAATGGAACTTAGAAAAAACTTTGAAAATTGAAATGTCATGTGACGAATATGAGATTAAGTAGCATTCAATCTTGTTTTGAGAATGGCATCATCCTCATTCTCAAGGTGAACCAGGGTCTGTTGCCACTTGGTCTGTGCATTAGCTGTGGTCGGATGGTTCCACAGCTTGGCTTGATTGGTCATAAACTGTCACTACCTATTTAGAGCAGGACCATTCTTGGAATTTTGATTGATACAAGAAGCATGCATGCATCGTTTGGCTTGGAAACCAGTTTGTAGTGGGTACCGCCCTGTTGCCTATGCATAATTATAGCAGGAGGAGAGTTATTCTACTGAATCATTCCGGACGACTTTGTCTGGAAACTTGGGTTGCCATCCCCAAATTTTGAGGGTCCGAACCAAACAGATAATTTAAAACTTGCTCCAGGGGTGAAGCGAGTCATCTCGTCAATTTTCCTTATGGATACAACAGAAAGTGACCTTGACGTTAAGATAGGAATGAATAAACTTAAACTCTAGGAAAAACTTGTTTGCGTGGTGAGCTGTCCTAATGATGCTATCTCATTAAGGCAACACTACACTTCATTAACGGGCACCTGATATCAATGACAGTTGGGATTGTTTGGTCAAACCGGTCCAATGACAAGACGCCCTAATCAAAAAAGTGCACTCTGTTGAATGTCTCTTAGTATTTGGTTCATTCTAATAGCTTGCAATAGATTGTCAGCACAACTCCAACTATGAAAGGCTCCAAAACTTGAAATACTTCCATTAACATCGCCCCAAAGTTGATTTATGAAGGTTTGAGCAATGGACCCAATCAAGTTCTGACATCTTAAACAAGGACTTTGTCCTTTGGATATGATTTAATATGTCTTGGGACTCTTCAGGGTTTTCAGACTTGTCAAAAATCACTCCATTAGCATCGCCCTCAGCCCCTATAAGTGTATATTGGAAGAAACGGGACCCAAACAGCAACGCATTTGATGAATGACACTTCTGAAAAGATTCTGTTTTAATGACCAAATGGAGTTCGATCAGAGCTTGTAGTGAACAAGGCGCTCAAAGAGCTCTTGGCCGTCTCAAAGTAGCTTGACAAAATTTCAGTCTCCAAAAATACACCTGAATAACGTGCACGCACCGTTTTTGAGATGAACCCTGATTGGTTTTTCACATCAAAACCTGTTCACATCCAAGGGTGTGGCTAAACGAGGGCGAAGGAACAAAGGAGCACCCTATTTCAAGTGTCTTTTCAGGTCACAACAAGAGACTAAATGCCAGTGTTGAAATTTCAAGTGAATCAAGGTCGAGACAAGTTTTGTCGAGTTTTTGAGTCTTTAACTAACAATTAGCTCTCATCGGGAGTTTCTGTGTACAATATCTAGGTGATGAAATTAGCTTTTTAAAACTCCTACAGCATCCTAAAAGTAACAAACTTGCCTACCTGTTGACAATATTTCAACGGAAGGAACATGCAATCTAATCGTTAGTACCCACGGTTTATTGACAGGACAGTGCCGACAAATAATTGTTCCCTTCAATGCAGAAATGGAGCAATAATACGGTTTCGGCTTTGGCCTAACTTTGTTCTCCCTGGCAAGTTTAGTTTCTGCCAATCTCAATGCGAGTCGCGTGGAATCCAAATCAAACCTCCATGATTGATCAAGGTCACCTTGAAGTGAAGTCCTCTCCGATTGGTTGGAAGCGATCTTTATTGGCACCCATCGACTCAAGCATTGTGATCCATTAGTCAAGAAGCCAGCGACGATGCCGGGAACCACGCCTGATGAAATATTATTAAACCAACTTTGAACAGTCATCCTCAGATCAAAGTGCATGCATTCTAATGCGCTCTTTTTCAACCAGGTCGATCTGAAGCATCAAAGAAAAATCGTGCTAGCAAAAATGAACCTCTCGAAAAATTCCACTAATGGCGGCCCACCTTTGCGATATTTAAAGAACCCGACAGGTGACCTTGTTATTCACTTCCTAGGAGAGCTTTCATCGAGCAACTCATTGGTCAAACATTGTCTTCCAATGAATGCACTCCATCGTTTCTGAGGAGTGATGATTCGTCCGGATTAGGTTTGGCACCCATTCATAAGAAGCCATGATCAATGAGCCAACAGAGATAAAAGTCGGCCGATTTGCTCTCAGAAACGGAACGAGTTTAATGGAGGTCTGAAATCTTAAATGAGGAGAAGGGTTGGCTTGAATGGTTGTACTTTGGATTCGAAAATATCGTGCGGCTTCAAACATATGACAGGATAGATATGTTGCGGTTGGATACGAGTTTTTGCTTGCATCGACCACCCGTATTGTCTGCAAAGTTTATACATACTGAATACAATGGCCATGCCAACCAATTCGAGCTCAACAGTAGTGGTTGTGACATCAAGAACCTTTTCAAGACACACTCTTCTTTTACAAACAAACTCATCTGAAGAATGTGATCTCGTATGGCTCACGTTGGTATTCTGGGCCTAATTTTTGAAACGAAGCATCAATTCAGTAAATTGTCAGATTTTGAGTTAGTTGTCTCAAAAAAGTGAGTGAGCTCTCGTTCATTAAAAATCATGACAGGAGCTCAGGAATGGAATAGAATCCTCTCTCTCTCCAGGCCATCGAACCAATCTGAACCCAACTAGAATACTCGGAACTACTTGAATTGAACCTCTGTCAATGGTCGGAAGGGGTTCTTCCCGCACTTGCTCTAGCCTGAAGCCAGGTGAATGAATGCAACGTCCCAATCCCATTCTTCTTTATTTCGAAACTCTCGCATGTCAAGAATTAATTCTCTAGGCGCTCATTGGCCAAGTTGATCGAGAGAACCATTGAACAGAGGACCAAGGTCTGATTAATCGACTCTTGGCAAAGCTTCGTTGCGAGCCTTATGGCGCATTTTTGTCAACTTGGTGTGTGTGATAGTTGCCGCTGAATTCCTGTGGATTTTAGTTGACAATGACTTAATTTGGATCAAAATGGTTATTTCTACTAATGTCAAGGATCTTGTCAAGATGGAAGATGGAAATTAACTTTTCGACAAATGTCTCAAGGTCTAAATTTCTAACGAGATCCTTTATTGGTAAAGCACGATTGAATATGCCCTCTCATAAGGAAGCCTTGGTAGCCTATTTTGTTGCATGAATTGAATGTACGTTTTTGCATGCATATGAGGACCGTGTTTATACATATAGCATAGGAGGGTACGTCACAAGTAGACGGTGTGCATAGCGAGATGGCAAAATTTCATCGGTGAAATGCTCCTTTTTGTAACATCCGCTAAATAAGGCATAAAGTTGCAATTTGTCGGGAAGTCAAAGGCAGAGAATCGCTTTTAATACAAGCAGATCCAACCTCTAAGAGTTTATCAAGGTTATGTTCAGGAAAAGTCTCTTCCGTGTCAAGGAGGTTGCCTAGTGAAATAGGAGTAACATGGCCACTTTCCTCTCAAGCTCCGAGCGATTTTGCGTGCGTTTTTTGTTTATTTTTTGCTTCGGCACGAGTTCCACGTTCTCTAATGAATGCCTTTTCATCTTTCTCAGGATCATATTCAAGAGGTTTTGAACAAATGGGAATCCATCGATGATGAGATCTGGGCCAAAATCATTGTCTTGGAGAGGAACCGCAGGGTGGCCAAAGCCTACGCACGTGCTCCTGTTCTCACAGTCAATGGTTCGGACGACGGTTTTGATGGGTTTCGTATCGGACTCTCCGGGTTTGAGAATCCAATGCGAGATCCGAAAACCGACGAGGTCAAACGACACATCGGACAGGTATGCAAAATTTTAGCTCACACAAACGCTTTTGATGGTATTAGTATGTGTTTTTTCGTACTTGCCTGGTGTCTTTTCTTTGGCATCTGGATGATGACCTAAGGGCTTTTTAATAATGATGCGCATATGGCTTACAAATTCTAGGGCTGTAAGATCAAAATGGACGACTCTGGGAATATTCTAATCAAGCGCATTGCCAAATCCAATGTCTACATCAAGTCCACTCTGAACACGCCAGAGGACACTGCGATTGCCAATGACATCCTGAAACTGCCCAATGGTGGATTAGAAGCCGAGAAGCCTGTCAAATTGTTTGATATGAAGAAATTCCAACAGAATGTTAGCCGGGAGCTGAAGCGTGGTTATCCGGATCGACGTAAGCTTGAGTGTCAGTGCATCAGTGCTGTGGCCTTTGTCAAGAATGAGGCAGACATCCTCGAAGCACCTTGCTGGATCATGCTCATCAACGTCGTAGCCATGGATATGCTCAAGTCGAAAATGCCCCCAGGTAAGGAGGATCTGAACAAGTAACGCAAACCTACCAACGGTTGGATGGTTTGTTTTACTATTAAAATTTATGTTTTTCGTCATGCCCAAAATTTTGTCCCATTAGTTAAAAATCCCCGTCCCGCAATAGACATCCGGAATCGACCGCGCATTCCAATCCCGGATGAGGATCCTTACAGCATTGCGGGCAGCGGATCGTCCGGGTCCTCTGGCAACGGAAACAGAGAACGCTCCAGAGATAAGCCCCCAAAGCTTCCACCCAGGGACAACAACGCAATATACGGAACCACAGGAATGCCCAGGGTACGGAATTACTTTTCTTGCAAGTACATTGGATTGCAGGGATCTTATTTTTAGGTTTTATTTTTGTTCTTTTAGCCTGATTATGAACACATGGTGGATGAACACCGATTCCGTCAACAACTCGAGGCCCGAAACAAGGCCCCCAAGAAGGGTGAGAAGAGATCTGGTACGTCGCACCTAAGAGCACCATCTTAGTTTTCCTTTATCACGTTGCACCCCCTATAGTTGGCTCCTTGAATATTTCTGATCTGTAGACATGCTCAACTTTAGAAGGAATAAAGTTCAAAATGAATATTTCTCGTCCTCCAGATGATCCCTATTATTGTGGCCTCCGAGCTCGGATTCCAAATTTTGCCAAGACCAAGGCCCAAAGGGACAAGGAAGCTGCAAACTCAATCTATGCAAGGCTGCCAACCCATGCCCAGCCTCAAGCTCATCCTGGTTATGGTCACATTGGAATGTATGGTCCGGCCAGAGGATTCTTAGACAACGGTAGGTCCTCAAAAGCCTTTAAATTTTTATCTTCTTAAAAGGCACTGTGGCACCCATTGATTTTGTTATACTCGTGGAACTTCCATTGCATGTTTTGGATAATCACTCGTTTCTGCACAGTATTCCCCCTCACTATTTCAGTTCCCCCACCTTCGAACAACATGAACAATGGCTATTCATTTAGAAATAGGCCCTTTGAGCGCAATCCAACCACTTGGGTGCCTAAGGCACCCATGCGAAATGGTAAGTTCAAGTTTCCCGCTCAAAACACCCTTCCTCCAAACGACAGCAACTAGACCTAAAGAGGACCTGACATGTGACGGGTGTTTCCATCTTGATTTGACCTTTGACCTTGCACAAATCACCATGCACCAAATTTGATTTGCATCCAAGAATGGGGACTAAACTGCTTGTTGTATTTAGATGTTTGTTTGTGAATAAGATATATGTTTATATGAATCCACAGTAGAGATGGCTTGTGTTTCCACCTAGAATGTCTTCCCCTGAGTCGCTCACGTCTCACCTCACTTGTTCTTTGCATAGCTGTGTCTGAATGGGAATCCTATTGGCAAAAGGAAAACTAAATCACCCCCTGCGAATTATCTAGTATATCACGCAACCTCTCCCACTGCTGATGATTGGCATCACCATTCAGTTCTTGGTAAGATATCCACCATTCACTCTTGGGAGAGAGCTGAAACACTAACCCCTCATCCCCTCAAGTTGTCTAACATGTTTCATTGTACATCTATTGTCTTCCAAGATGCTTGTCGTCAAAGTGGTGATGGTGCCTTAGTTACCACTCAAATTAACACGCGTTTCCTCCAAGACTCTGTGAAGGTTTAACCAGTTTTAATGTGTGTGCTATTTGTTCCAGATTATGAGTCGGATTACTCCCATATTTATGGCAGACTCCCCTTGCCAACCCGGTTTCGTCACGCCCATGGGCCCCCGGGTCGACAAATGTACGTGAGCGAGTGGGAATGAAGAAGTAGTGGATCCTGAAACCATGAACCTGTTTTGGTGGTCCTGTAGTATCCTGCCAGGCAACACATTTGTAAATAACTCTTGGTTCTTCAGTCAGTAGTTTTATGAAGATATCAAAACCGTTCAAGAATCTTTACCTTTGTAATCATTCCACTGCCCAGAAGAAGAATCCAACCCTCAATACTGCCCATGTTTTTACTGCCCAAGTAAATCTAGCCTGTCAATTTGTCTCTGAATCAATCCGTGGCCACTGGTCAACTCTTTGTCCTCACAAGTACAAAGAGATGGCCAAGTGTGGCTCTTAAAAACTCGAATTGCTCAAAGTCAATTTTTTCATTGTCCCTCGTGACCTTTTTGGGGGCGGAACTTGATATTCCTTGAATTTCCTGTGATAGTAATCATTCAAGACGTAGGTCGTTGTTCCCTATCTATATTTTTTGACACTAGCACCCCTGATCCCACAAACTGACACAAGTATCGAAATTGGCCTTCAAAATTGGAACATTTCTCCAGAATTTTCTATCCAAATTATTGGTTACTACTGTATGAATGTGTACATAAATTCGTTGAAGAGTGTTAGATGAACAAGTCGCAATGACCAAAATAAAAGCGAGTTATGACCTTGTTTTGCAATTCTAAAGGACTTTTATTCAAATTTCAAGTAAATGCAGAGTTTTAAATTTCAGCTTCCCTGACTTTAAAACGAAGAAAAAAAAATGTGAAAGCATATCAGTAGAGCGGCCGAAAATATTTAATTAAATATAAAAATATTTAATTCAAATATTTTACCGTATTGAGCACTTTTTAAATATTTGGGCTTTTTCTTCCAAAACTAAAGGAAGCTTCCCTTTGTTTCTTAGAATTATATCAAGAATTATCTTGATTTCCGCAAATCGTTTGAAATATTGGCAAACAATCTGACCTTCCCAAAACAATATTTTCAAAATCTCTCTTTCTTAATTATTAAGCCAATTTTTGAGGTGAATAGTCAACAACTAAATTGGGAAAGTATTCTGCGTGGGAAAGAAATATTTGGTCGATTTGGTCTTGAAAATTACATTAACGGATTTGAATCTAGAAAAGAAAAGCACACCTCCAACCAAAAGAAAATTCGGGAAACTCTGGGTTGAATGTTCAACCAAATCTTGGCCAATAACATTTTGATTAAATCTAGGGTAAAAATAAAGACTGTCAAGAATAACCAATTTTCACTACATGGTATGAATGTTTTCCACCAAAGATTTGTCTACCTGCATTTTCGTCGTTGCAAAATTATCATCAAAAATTTGGATTTTGAATACAGAAGAAGCTCTAAAAATACCAATTGATTTCCCCTGAATACCTACAAATTTAAATATTTTTTAAATATTTAGGTGCTTGTTAAATATTTTGATGTTTTTTCCTGAAATATTATTTAAATATTTGGCCTTGAAAATTAAATATTTTCGGCCGCTCTACATATCAGTTAACAATAAGAAAAATCGATGATCACAAGCATAACAGATAACCTGTCACTCGAGGAGTTTGAAAAATTAAAAAAAAGGATGAATAATGTCATGAATTATTATCCTCCTTCAAAGAACTGTTTTTCTTGACAAAAGGTACTAGAATGATAAATGAATGACATGTCATCCACATTCCAATAACAAGACGCTTAAGTGTCTTAATAGGTGAAATAAAAATGAAGTGGAACAAAATTTGACAATTATGTACTGTACCGACGACTTTTAGCACTTCGTCAAATTCCGGTGTGTACCCATAAATCGTGTTTGAATTATGCAAAAAATAGTTTTACTAATGGGGCTTATTTCATCCTACAAATTAATTTATGGTGGTCTATCTTGGACTTGACTATTTCATTTCACAGATATATTTCAGACTTTATATGTTCATTGCAATGAAGGATTGTGTGACTCGCGGTAAATTCAAGGTCATTTACCAAGTGTAGACCCCTTAGTTTCAATTGATTTTTTTTTTCAAATTTACAGTTTAAAAATTCTGAAGGAATAAGAAATCGAAGTTATTTTGTACATTTCCCTGTCGGAGCCCTTGTGTTATGGATGAGGTTATGATATCGATGAAATAATTAGGACGTTTAGTAGTGCTTTGCATTAGCCCCTCATGGGGAAGATGGCAGAATTTTGGGTTGGATCTCTTTGGTATTCCAACATGTCTCACATTTAAGGAAGGGCCTCCCAAAAAAGGTTATGATCTTCAATTTAACCTGAAACGGCTACTGGTTATGTACTAACAACGCCAAAATCTACCCTTGGACCGCCGACCCCGTAGACTCGCGTTAAATTGTTACTTAGTAAATTAAGAAAGCGGTTAATTATTAGGCAGCATATCGTCGAAACACCCAAATTTTGCACCAAACAAAATTTAGCCATGTGTTTCCTTCTCCGCCTTTGTTACATCTGTTTTTTACCACAACAGCCCGTCGACATTTTCATCGATGCGCTTCTACAGTACAATAAATGGTGGACTACTTGTAGGGTGCATACACTCTCAAGCCTCAAAACAACCGCCAAAGAACGTAACATCAAGAAAAAAGTTAGAAAGATTCCCCCTTCTGTACAAAGTTGACAAAGTTGACTCTTTACAAATACCAAAAAATAGATAAAAGTCTATCTTCATTTCACATGACTTGCATCCATCTTCTCATGTCTTCAAATAAAGGAAAAAGACAACAGTGCAGGAGGCACGAGGGATCTTGCAAAATTATGCTCTTCCTGATCGATTTTCACAGTTTTGCATTGAGTGATGCAAACCGAGAGGACAAAGATCATGCTGATGATTGATTTCTGCCGATGACTGAGCTTTGACCCAATTCAAAGCCATTCAGAAGAGAAAGTATGATTTACGTAATAAAAATTAAAAAGATCGAACGGAAATGCAAAATGTGATTTCTGCTGTTCTCTCCTTATTTCAATTATTGCTTAATCTACAGTTTACATTTCCTTTGTTTGAATCAACAATCCACGTATTTCTGATTGGCATCGCAGCAAAGATTGGGATTGATTCGGTTTCCAGTGTCATACCACGTGATGTCGGAGCAATAATTGTAATAAAACCCAACCTAAGAAAGAATGTTGGTTAGATATTTGAAAATTGGGCTGATCTATCAGTTCATCACAATAAAGATACCTACCTCTAGTCCTTGAGGAAATCTTTTGTTTGGGAGTTTACGAATTCCGGCCTCCTTTTTAACCAAGGCACAGAGATCATCACCAACGCTAAAACCAGGTCGTTTCTTGCTCGGAGTTCTCCAAGTAATTTTTGATTTGACCTTGTTGAACTGAAAGCACAATGACGACATGATGTTTGAATTTTAAAAATAGACAATATTTTTTATTTGGAAAAAAAATTCTTGCAAACGAATGTATTTAAATAAAATAGTAAAGAACAGATAAAACAGATAAATTGTTTGATTGCTTTGGTAAAGATGAATTCTATTCATTGTTGAACAATTGTGTATATTACGACATGGAAACCGCTTGCTAAAGTATTTAACAAGATCATCAAAACCCAAACATTTCTTCTGCTTGAGTAAAATTAAATGCTTTTTGGCTAGACTCAGTGAGGAAAATCAGCTTAAAAATTTAGTAACAAACAATTGAAATTGAGACTGTCACTATTACAAAAGAGTAAGCGCGATTCAAGCAGAAGTCTTACCAAATCATTACAATATTGTTCGTATTCCTTCGGGTTTTCAGCGGGGCAAGTAGTTTCAAACCGTTTTGGAATAATATAGACCTTCATTCGAGGCTTGTCGCCTTTTCTTTTGCCGGTGAAAAACACACCACATCGAAAAGAAGCACTAAAGAGACAAAACGAAAATTAAGGAACTTCTATTTCCTAAAACTGAAGAGTTTTCTCACTTTTCGTCAAGTCCATTTTCGGTTTCCAAATCGGTTAGATCTTGACCCTTATTTAAAGGTAAAGAGACGAAAAGAAGGGCAATCACGATAAGTTCTTTCATGCTTGGATATTAGATTTTTCAAACTGAACCTCTGAAAGATTTTCAAAGGTTCTTATAGGTAGAACTTGAACCTAATCGGGTAATTGAGCAATATTCCTTTGTCGAAAAGATTAAATGGATTGGAAGAAAATAATCTTAAACTTCGTTTGGGTCAACCATATCTGTGGATTGTTAAATAGTTGCTGCATGTTTTTAAAGGGCATCATGTATGTTTCGAATTGCGTCATTCCCGTCTTTTCTTAAAACGACAAAATAACTGAGCTGGTTTAATTTTTAGAGGAAAAAGAGTTTAAAAGAAAAAAACACATTTCTTTGGAGAACATGAAAGTTGAAAACATTAAAACAATTCTGATTCGGTATGACGAAACATTCTTAGTGTACCTGTAAAGGTAGGAATATTTCTAATGACAAGCTGATTCGCGAATTGGACTTTTTTTAGAGATCATTTTTAGGGATGGGTCCTGATCAGCCATGAGCCGGCTTGTTGTGAATCGGATCCAAAACCCACGAACCGATCCAGATTATTGGGATCCCCCGAGGTTTTTAAAACTTTTTCTTCCATAAGATACTTTTTGTAGTAACACCAAAATAAAAGCATACGGCCATAAAGTGCGCCATTTAGCGGATTTCATTCGCCAACAACTCCCACTTCCCATGATATACATATATTTACACACACATACAGATACCGTAGAAACGGTCATATATCCGTTTTGGACAAACTAAGGCGCATCAAGTGTTGATGGAGGGACTCTCAAGTTAACTTTGAAGTATTTTGGGATGAATTTTGACATTGCCAATTTATTCAACCAAAAACCATAACAGATCCTTATGCAATCTCCAATCAACATTTTAGTTTATCGAAAGCTAATGTATGATTGCATGTGAACCAAAGTATCGTGAGGAAAAAGCCATTCCATAATGTAAAAGAGACTCAATGTTCCAACTACGTAGAAACAACTCGTCGCATCGTACAAGTACAGTAGGTTACGCTCTATTCGACAATGTTCCTACTGAATTTGTATTTTGGATTTGTATATGAGCCACTCAAAAACACAATGTGTAAGAAAGAGTATTGGCAAATGAAAAGGATACAAAAGAAAAAAAAATAACGGACAGTATAGAACACACAACAAAAATCACAAAAAATCATACTTATATACTCCAGGGATAAACATTATAAACAGAATTCAACAGGTATTTGACAAGCTGGTCAACAGTTGATCGCTTGTTCCATCTAAAGTCCAAGTTCCCATCCAACTAAATCGAGCATTACATGACCGTCGCCATCTCAAGTCAAATAGTTCCGTGATCTATACCCAAGTATATGTGGAACAGGGGAAGTTGGAGCAGTTGCCGCATGAAATCCACTAGATGGCGCACTTTATGACGGTACTCTGTTGTTATAGAGCTCTACTTATTGCATTAAAAAGTCATCTCATAGAAAATTGTCCTTGATTTTAAAAACTGTGATAACAAGCTCAATGATGTTAGAAAATTTCCATCTTAGCCGGATCAAATCCGATCCGAAAAGTCGTGCGACTAACCCTCACCCAGAACCCGACCCATCCCTATCATTTGGACTCTATTTGATTATTATCTTGAGCAAATCTCTATTTCTCAACAACCTCAAATAACATGATTATTCACGTAAAAGAAATCCATCGGGAAAGCAAAAAAAAAAAAAACAAGGGTTAAAAGCATATTAAGATTGCGAACAAAAGTGAACTTCGAAAGGTATAAAGGTTTCGACCAGTGTAACTGTTAAGAATTTTAATGGGGAGCGAAAAGTGGAGGGAGGGGAGTCAATACTAAAAAATCGTATGTAATTGTAAATATTTTTAGCGTATGCCAACATAACATCAGATTGACATTCTTACGACTTTTTTTAGTTGCGTTGTTCAAAGGCAAGTGTTGCAAATGTTTGTGATATTACACTCTCTTGAATCCTCATGCTTGTCTATATACAGTAAACATGGGTTCTTTTGACCAAACCCCGAGTTAGCTGGAAATTGCCAAGAGCATAGTGAAAATTTATTTAGCTCCAATCCCCTCTAGATAGGGTAGCGTTGCGTGCCGAAAAACTTAGATAAACCATGAGAATTTCCACATCTACAAATAACCCAAAAACAGAATCAAAGGAGCAAAAATCCTTTACGCAACTTCGATTGTCAAAAGTACACGCGTTGTTTACAATAGCTACTTTCTTTATTTACTATATATGTTTGGAGAGAGACATTTCTTGCTTCCAATTTGAGCATGGAAGGTCAACGGTTTGTACTACCATTGGTTTACTTTGTAAACCAACACGATAGAGGAGCGTATAAGTATGCAGATCATTTGTTTGTAAGTGGGTTAGACATTGGTCGTCATGGAATTCTCTAGGAGACAAGGTATACCATCTACATCTATCCACTGCCATTGCTCAACTTCGGCTTTTTTCTTGGCATCCCCTCTCCATCGTCATCATCCCCAAAGGGCTCATTCAATCCTAGTTTCATCTTGATTTGGCGTTGCTGAAGTTGGATCAAAACTCTCTCCTCACGTGTCTTCTGGAGTTCCTCTCGTTTCTGCTCAATCTCCAGTTCCAATTTCTTTTGTTCCATACTGGCACGTGCTAATTTGACTTGGGCAGTTTCAATATCGAGCTCGAGAAGCTTGTTTTCCATTTCGAGACGCTTTTTCTTCATGGTTCTGACAAATTCTGAATCCAGATCTTCTGGATCCTCTGCAACTCTGGATTGCGGATGTTGCTCCCCTTCATCCTCCACGGCCTCATCAGTAATGGGTTCCTGAGCCGCAATTGGATCTTCAAGGTTGCATTGAAGCATGCTGGAACAATCAAATCCTTCGGCGATTTCTTCCTCATGATTACTTGAAGCGAAGGCTTCAGAGATGAGGGCTCTTTTGTATGTGTCCGACATATCTATATGGCCTTTAAGCTTTTCACTGACGGCCGCAGGGCCGACAATTTCCAAGGCGACTTCGTCTAATACTGATTTGGGCACAAATGGCACACCATCTCTGGCTGCATCCTGAAGTCGTTTCAGGGCTGCCCGTTTCATGTTGGGCCACTCATTGTCCCGTAAATGTGAATAGTCCTTGACATCTGCCCCCATTCTCAAGAGATCCTGTCGGATGAACTCCCAAATATCACATTTATCCTTTTTGCTCACACAAGGATTACTGCGAGCAAACAGAATTTCCTTATTGCGGCTAATCTGTTTGACCATTTGAATTTTCTGCTCGTGGGTTAACATTGTGTTGTTGTTGAATTTAGGTTTAGAAGATACACACCGAGTGAAGGTTATTATGGGACTGGTAAAATAACAGCCAGACCGGCCTTTAGGGGGAGTTGGGAGTTAAGCCAGTTGTTCTGTGTACTAGTGAAAATCACGGTTAACAGGTAGAGTAGTTGTAGCTGAATACATGCTCCTACGTACTAGGACTACTAACTACCGCCCTACTACAAAGCTGTAGAGCAGAAAGAGAAAACAAGCTCTGGTCTTACCAACTCAAAATAAAGCTCTTCTCCGTCTGCAAGGGTGGAACATGAAGAAAGTGGATCAAGTTGAAAACAGGATGCTCTCAATTTGGGTCAGTATGGAAAAGTAAAGAAATTTAGAAATTAATTAGGTGAGTTTTTTTGTTAAAAAACTGGCCATATTCTTTTGAATATTTTTGGTGCAAGAAAGACAGAATTTACTTGAATCTGTGAGAGATCTAGAAACGGACAATCACCCTTCTCCTAACGGAACCGGCGGCTTTACTAATCTCGCAACCTGCCTTCATTTTGGGGGAATATTTCAAGCTTAAGGACAGAAAAGGAACGATTTGAGTTGGTTTAAAACAGTTGTATGTCTCGTTCGTGATGTGCAACTTGCGTGCAATTACTTTGCCTTTGGTGCCCTCCAGCTAAGGCAGGATTTCTTTTTTGTTCTCAGCAGGAATTTAAAATCAAGAAAAATACCATCCGTCGCACATTTGTAATAACGGAATGACTAAACTCTGCAAAATCTTAATATAAGGTAACAAAATCCTGTTCTACAAACCTTGAAAGAAGGGTTCCAATGCGACAGATGTTATTACGTCTTATTTTGAAAGATTACTGACAATTTTCTAATTTTTACTTAGATCATCTAAAAACTATCATCACATTTGCTTTCTTGAAAATTTTACTTCTTGGCTTAGTTATCATTGTTTTGGACAGTTGGCATATTGGTTCAGTGTCAACGCAAAATAATCTGTCAAATACTTGACCATGTCATATATCCTTGCACAAATAAAAGGTTACTCAAAAATATACAAAATATATGGTCTTTTTACAATCATTCCGAAACATTGACCAGAAATCACGTCATTTTTAATTAACATTATGTTCAATTTCAATTCAAACGTTTTGTGCGTGGTACGAGGCTCCATCCAAGTGCAATGCGTTCATCAGAACCAAGCAGACAAAAGTGACTTTGCTTGAGGCTCAAATGATTACAAGTTGTCAACTATAACGCTTGTAAACACACAACTTGATCAAGAGTTCAGTTGGACAAAGAACCTAGGGGAAGAGAATAGATATTTGAATGATGTGTTCCATAACACGCAGACATTGGAGGGATCCATGTGCAATGAATGATACCACATCCAAACGGGGAAAGAACCCTATTTCAGTTGCTATCTTTTTAGGCATTTCTGACACTTCCCAAATAAGTATTACCTCGAGGAAAAGTTACAAGCAACCCTAGCCTAACAACAACTTGGGAGGGCTTCAATTCCCTGAACTTTGGAACCTGTTATCTGACTTGTCCTGAGCTGAGAATTATGTCAGATTGATCAATTTCAACGACTGAGTGACACTTGCGGTGAACAACGGAGAAAATAACATTTTGAATGAGTACTATGTCTGGAGATCTCAAATTTGATCCACAAGGCAATGACATATTAGTGACGGAGGCTTCGGACAAGGAATCCTTGCAAAACCAGATCGATGTAAAGGAAATCTCTGGTTTTGGCGACATCCAGACAGATGAATACAAAGTGACCCTGGAAAAATGCTATTTGCCAATGCCGGATGGCTACAAGGTTCATGCCAGATATTGGAAACCACCAATGTCCTATGGGCTAAAGGTAACCCCAAATAAAAAGAAAATCGCATTGCTTCCCCGAGTTATGGTAGGCTATTAATCATTTATTGTTTTGTTAGGCATTGGTTTTCGTGAGTCATGGCTTGGGAGAGCACCTGGAATGGTATAATGAGTTGGGAATGCTATTGGCGGAGAATGGTTACATGGTTTTTGGTCACGACCATCTTGGTCATGGTTTGAGTGAGGGCTCTCGTGGATATATCGAAACTTTCGACACATTGATTTCTCATGTCATGTCTCATGTCAGCAAGATCAAAATGGAGAATCAAGGCGTGCCTTGCTTTATCTTTGGCCATTCCATGGGAGGAAACGTGGCGTTAAGGTGAGCAAAATATTCTGCACAAAAGGGTATTCTTGGTAAAGCTTTGACTTTGACCCAGGGCCGTCCTTCAAAATGGGGGATTTTTCCGCGGAATGGTTCTCGAGGGACCTCTTATCAGGGTCAATGAGGAGACCATCACTTATCCGAAGCAAATTTTGGCGCAACTTGCAAATCTCATTGTCCCCGAGTTCCCCACCGAGCAATTACCCTTGGATGCAGTGACCTCGGACTTGGATATTCAGCAGCAACTAAAAGACGACCCCTTGAGATACAATCAAGGCATCAAGGTTGGAACAGCATTGGCAATGCTAGAATCTCTGAAGGTGAGGAGGCCCTTCTGCAAAATTAGGTGAAACGTGCTTGGACAAGAAAATTAAAAAAAGCCACAAACACCTCTGTTTCAGATGGTGGGAAGTGCTTTGTCCGAGATCGACATTCCGTTTCTAACAATGCATGGCAGATTGGACACGTTGTGTATGCCAAAAGGCTCTGAGGATTTACATGCCAGAGCAAAGACCCTCGACAAGCAAATAATCATGTTTCCAAATGCAAAACATCATCTCCTGTTGGAAATCGAAGATGTCCGAAATCAAGCTTTGGCCGAAACTCTCAGCTGGTTGGAACAGAGGTGTATTTGAATTTTGAATCCAATTCATTGACTAAGTGAGATGCTTTTCATATGACAGAGATAATGTAACATGGTTTTTGGTTGGAGCATAGCCCTGTGGACTAGTTTCTTTTGAGTATGTTTGTGATTGCAAGAGTTTCATTGCGTGAACAGCGACAATCCAGTTTGTTGAGTGTCACCCTCTGGTGTTTTAAATCTGAGGCTCCTCAGGAATTGGCGGGGGTGAATCCACGACAGGGAATGAAGCAGCCGATTCAGTCATGATTCGTTGATAAGTAGATTTGCGATTATTAATCTCATTGAGGCTCTCGGTAATGGCCGCAATGGTGGGGGTTTCGATTTCTCCATCCACCCGGGGCCTTGGGATAATGAACCGAATGTCTTCACCTTTGTGCTCACGGGGCTTGTTCCGAATGGGTGGGAGGATTGGCATTGATAAATGGGGAGCTGGGTAAGTGACCACCTGGTCTTCATCCAAGGCTGGCAGCAAGATTTTACTTTGGCGACGGCGACTGGTGTCAAGGTTGATAATGGAGGAGTCCACACATTGAATGTGCCCATTCCCCAAGGTAGGCGGTTGTATGACATAGCTATGAGGGTAAATACCCCCCGTGTTAGAGTCGAAAGATCCTGAGGAACTTCCACCTCCAACCACACTGTTGGTATCACTACCAGAGACGAGATCTAAAAGGCCACGAATTGCGGCTTGATTGTTTTGCTTCTTCTTCATAAATTTCATGTAGAGGGCGCTGATGGCTCCTACGCACAGAACGCAAAAAAGTGCAAGAGCTATGTAGAGGACTGTATGAATTTGGTCGGCATTCAGAAGTTTGGGATGCAAGCCACCTTCGTCACTCGAAACGACATCATCCTGATGGGTGTGATTGCGGGTTTCTAGATCCTCTCTGATTTGTCTGATGAGCTCCATCTTCAAGTTAGCCTCGGGGTTTGAGGTCACTTCCATTGGATTGTCCATCCTGCAAGTTTCGGTGTCCGCAGACTGGACAAAACCAAATTCGCAAGCACACTTTTTGCTCAATGGATCACAAACCCGTCGGTCGTGACTAAACGGAGCCTCACACTGAGCACTGAAAATACAGGGTCCGCCTAATTGGAGAATTTTAGGATGGCAAGACCACTTCCACAACACGTAGCCTTGTGGACAAACACACCAAGAAGCCACCTGAAACGGAAGTGATTTCGTTAGCTATCATCCATCTTCTCTCTTAGCACGGTTTCTGTGATTGTTAGGGAACGTTCCACTGTCTTTTTTTTCAAACCCCATATTTTTCCTAATTATCTAACTACCACAAACTTGTTATCCATCCGTGGACCCTGGTCTATTTTTTGCGAACAATTACACATCTCCAACAAGTCCTTGGTTCAGAATAACAGATGGATTCTGTCCGTCAATAAAGAAACCTATTGAAACCGCTCTTTAACTTCGAGGGAAAACCTCGAACAAATTTGCGGTCAGAGCAGGACTATTTCCTGATTTTAAGAGCAAATATGTAAGATCGTCAAAAATTCAGGGCTTGTTCAAATGTCTCACATGCACCCGTGCATTTCAAACGCACTGATAAGACAACGTTTGTTTTCCTCCCATGTACTTTGTTGAATGTATTTAGATGCCATTTACCTGGGTAGAATTCGACAAATCACTACTTGTAGCACACACTTGTTCCTGAGGGCAATCTGAATCCCTCTGACAAGGTCGTCCACTTATGCCCAAACTTGTGGGGTTTTGTTGCTCTGCCCGAAGGGTCAAGCTTAGGGATCCAACCACCAATTCACTCCAAACAGCAATGTAAGCAAAGGCCAACAATACTGAACGAGTTATGCGGCCAGACTTTCTCCCTAGAGAGCGGTCCCAGGTATTTCGAAGTGCATGGTCCCTCTTCGTTCCACAAAAGTGGTGGTTATGTCCTGCGTTGTTCTGGTTCCCAGGCAAGCCTTTGCAAAGTTGGTTTGCCATGGTGTTAGCTTTCTATTTGGACTCGCTCATGGAACCAAATGTTGCCTTGAAGGAGTTTGCCGTTCAGGATCTGACATCGACATGAAAGCTTAATCAGATGAATGCGTCACAGAAGTCCGAAGAGAGTGCTGAATGTTCACTGCATTCACTAATTGACGTGTTCCATGTATGGTATGATCTGGAACGATGGTTGGAGCATTGAGTTCATTTCAAAGTCTCAAGGGAACACCAGGGCCCTTGTTCCCAATCTTAATGAGGCCCTTAGCATAAAAAAGAGACCTTGATAAACACTGAACATGAACAGTCAAGCAAATAATTAGCATTGTACATCATCTATGGAGCTTGGCAGAATGTTTGTAGGTAGAAACAAGGTAGAAGCGGCCATATTAATTTCATCGACTACCGGATTGTTAATAATTAAAACTAAAAAAGAGAGCAAACGACCATTTTGACATTTTTGGATTCATTCAGAACCTACGTAGACAAGAGATAAGCTCGTGTCACTTGTATTTTAGAATTCATCTCTAGTTATGATATTCCATCGGGTTCTGCTTTGTGAACGATACCAACATAAATGATTTATTTACAATGTTTTTTTTCTCTTTTGGCTTGTTGCAATTGTTCAAAAGTTAATTGGGATCAATTTCAAGATCAAGAGCTAAAAGTCTGATGATCTCAAGAATAAAAAAAGGCGATGAAAGATCAACCACACTTTTGTTTGCAATTTTATCAATTTCTGGAAAAACGTGTCTTTTATTTTATAATCTCTACCAAGAAATCTCTAGATGTTGATAAAATCTGCAGGTTTGAAATGTTTCTAAGTAAGAGCTTGTTCTAATTCGCAAAATGGCTTTTTATCCATCAAAACTGCTTTTGCTACCTGTGGTGTTTTTTTGGCACCGAAGCGATAAGGTTTTAGTCTAAAATTGCAAATCATTTGCCAAAAAAGTTTAGATGTCTGGCCTATTTTCCCTCATCCTGACTTGACAACTCTTTATTTGTACGAGGGGTATCCAGACTAGAGGTATACTGGGCCTATAACTCGTCAACAAGTGCGATTTTTAGATGCTTGATAAAAAATTGAAATCAAGATTTATTTCTGATCAGCAGATCTTATTTTGCATGATTTGTTGTAAGGCAATCATGTTCGAACTTATGATTTAATTAGACAAGGTATGTTGGGCGACCCCTGTATACATAGAAAATAAGCCTCAAAAGCGAGCAACAAGTCAAAAATCAAGTACACTGTAAAGCCAAGACATTTCACATCAAAAGTTACAACTTTTTTGCCTCAAATATTCATCAAATATTGGTATGGGTGGTTGAACAACGTCTTAAATTTCCAGCATAATGAATTTTAACGTGTTTCTTGCTCTTGACATCGATGTTCAAAAACGTGCAGGGGTCGCCCAACATACCTTTTCTAAATAAATCATCACTATGAACTGGATTACCTGACGACAAATCATGTATAATATCATCTCGTCAAAAGAGATATATCTTGATTTTGATTGGTCATCAAGCATCTAAAAATCGCTTTTGTTCACGAGTTACAGGCCCAGTCTACCTCTAGTCTGGATACCCCACGTAGAAGGAAGCTTTGATGTAGATTCTGTACTGCAATACTAGGTATTTTAAAAAATAAAAAGATAGGGCAAAATGCAAAATCGACCTTCCCTAATTTATTTTGTAGTGAATTCTGAAAAGTAACTTTGCTGATGAAAGAAGAAGAAAGTGTGGCAATTGAAATAAGTTGTAAGCCGAAATTGAGTACCACCCATCTGAGTATTATTGTTAAAGTTTTTGGAACATTATTTACTCGTGCAAGATCTTATTAAAGCAGTAAAGATCGGCATGCTTATTTTGTGACCTCTTTAATCCTAAACAAATCAAGTTTTGAACTGACCTTTAAAACAATTATTTGTATTTTAGTAAAAAAAATCGTGAGACAAACTGTCTATTTTTCTTGATACGTATATGTTTTATCAAGCCAAAGCATTCTAAGTAAATTAGATTTTCAACGAAAAATCTATACCAAAATTTCCTTTTTGAAATACATTAACATTAGATGTGAGCCTACAACAGAAAAGATTTAGCTTCTTTTGAACAAAACAAATGTTCACTAACCCCAACTTCTCAATAGCTTTTTGCTTTTGGTAATTTTGCACCAAATTGTCATGAAAAATATTTTACCAAGAAAAAATTTTGATAACCCATTTTTGAGGAAAAAATTTAGAGAGTTAGAACACTATTATAAAAAAGTGCTCTAATTAAAATACTAAATGCGAAATGGGAAAAACACATTTAATTCTTCGAACAATTCTGATGATCGATGAACTACAACTGATAAAAGAAAAGCCTTGACAGAAAGGCCTCCTATGGCATTGATTTTTCACCATTGTCAGCTCTTCCCTCCGTTAAAAAATACCTTATATTTCAAGAGCAAGAGC
Source organism: Tigriopus japonicus (assembly GCA_010645155.1). NCBI lineage: Eukaryota > Metazoa > Arthropoda > Copepoda > Harpacticoida > Harpacticidae > Tigriopus > Tigriopus japonicus. The sequence goes on from CM021315.1 coordinate 1,966,097, forward strand.
GAGAAAGGGCATCGATTTTATTTCGCTTTGACTCGTCCTTCTGTTTGTGTTCTCGTACGTTCACTTACTTGCTTCATCGCAGCCAATCAACGAAAATCAAGAGACCTTCAATGTCACAGACACTTGAATTGGTTTCAATCCCTGGGATCTACGAACTAAAATGATCACAGAAACAGTTTCGATAAACACACTCACTCCAAGAAAGATGGATGGACGAATCACAGTGGTCTAGAAAATCTGAGAACCTACGACGGATGTCTTGTTATTCTTGGATGATTTGTGTGAGTAATGCTCGACGATTCATTTGTCCAGGTGGTGAAGATCACCCTGGTGACTGACTGTTCATGATTATTGGTGTGCGCCATTAGACTTGGCGGATGCCGAATTTCGAGCTTCTTCCAACATCACGCGCATTACCAATAGCACATACAGTCACTCTCTCACTCAACCAATAACGAACTGGACAACTGAAAACCCGAGGACGGTTCACTGATTTCTATCTATTCTCCATTAGTGGGATTTAACGTATATTAATTTTTTGAAAATAGTTTTTGAAGGGGAAATTTATGCTTTTTAGCATAGATAAGAAAATAGTAAAAAGGAAAAAAGTAAAGAACTATTTTAACAAATCATTGCTATTACAATTGCTTTTACTACTGAATAACTATTTCTATTCTTTTGCTTATTCATTTATAACAATGTACAATCACACATTGTGGGTTATTTTTAGGTATTTTGATATCCTTGATTAAGCATTGTTCATGTTTACTTGAAAAAAGCAAGTGGTTAAATACAGGATGGGGCCGTTTTCCCTGGTCCAAGATTTAAATTGCTGCATGACTTATTGTAATGGCTTTCTAATCGGAATCACACTAGATTAGCGAGCACAGCAAAGGATACTAGTCTCAAAAATCAGGAAAGGCCGATTGTTCCATTTTATTGAAGATATCTAACAAGAATCAACACCCACTTGAGGAATTCGAGCTATTTTTCCTTGAACGCTTCCATCCCTATTAGGTCACCTTCTAATACCATCTCCTTAAAAACAGACAGAACTGCATTATTTCTTTCTATTGATTGTATTTCCCCCTCTCTTAAGATTTGTTCTCGTTTGCAATCTCACATCATACTAGCGCGTTCTTAAAAGTGCCGAGTGTAAGTGCTTCCCCAGACGGCGTAGGTTCGAATCCTGTTGGGGGCGAATTGAAGCTGTCGGGAGAAATCCTTCAATTTACAGGGAATCGCATTCCTTGTAGCGGTAGTAAAAAATCCGCAAAAAAAGAGAACCATTGAACATCTAAAACACTGCTCGTCCAAGGTTGTTTAGTAGTCCCGACGAAGGTAGTGGACTTCATGTACATCTACCTAAGACGACGTCACACAGACTGGACTTTTTCCTTTCGTGCATGAAACGAAATACTTCGCGCTCACTCTCGGTAATATGATTGAAAAAACCATCGATATTTGTTCGAGTGGCTGGCCAATCGAACTTTTGTCAAACCAACCAATCAACCAACTAGCCGCAGATCGTCTTCAATGCTTCCTCTAAGCGCTTGGATGCATCCTACAATGAACCATTCTTGGCATCTAACACTACATACGTACATACAGGTATCGAACACTCTAATAATTCTGTCCTAGACCAGGGACTACTGATTTCTCAAGACCAAGGACAGACATAGACATTCCCGTGCCAAGATCCAATTCAATCTGTCAATATTTGCCCCTTCCAAACCAAGCAGTGATCCTTGATGAAGCGACAAACTTTTAGTGCATTCGTTCAAAGAACGAAACAATTGACGCCTCGGGAACTTCATTTGAACATTCTTGGTCCGATCGAAGAGCTTTATTACTCGTGTATACTCCAATGTCTCATCATCTCACTGAATTATGAATTATTGTGGTTTCTTTGTGCTAGCTCAGTCTGGCTTACTCTTGGATTAGCTCGATCCATCCGAAATGATTACCATCCAAGCGTTCCGAAATAAATCTGTGCATTAGTATGTATACAAAGACACGAACGGATGTGGATTGGCGACAATTGAAATGCCGATGGTGAGTTTATCATTTTTGAAGAAGATGTGAATGGGGAATGCACAAAAAACAAACCAGGATTCCAGGTATTATTGTGCGTACATTCACTAGAAGTAACCAATGAGAAGCAGGTGGTTTGAGTACAGTTGGTTGTACGCGAGTTGACAGGAAAAATACCAATACCGCGAGATGTTCAAGGATTCCTTTTGATGATGTTCGTGCATTCTAGTGTGTACATAATGTACAAATTACGAAATCAGATTCAAAATATGGCGTTCATACGCTGGACGAGCCAATCCAATCGGTGGAAGTTCGTCCTGATGTCGATGGGGAAAACGGAATGCAATCGTTATATAGACGTATGTAGGAGTAAGTTGGTCAGATTGGCCATCAATTAGTTGGAACTTTATGATTGCTCGAAAATAAAGATATCTTGAAAGAGACAAATGACGCCAATTCTCAAAACCATATGAACACCAACCCACAGGATGAGCCTCTCAGTTTCTTGAGGTTTTGCATGAGATTCTTTGGTTGGAGTTTGCAAAGTCAGGCATTTCGTTACCTAAGCTACTTTATATCTCTGATAACATCTCATAAATGGATGAGTCAACCCCATCGGTACCTTCAGAAGATTTCTGACCAGTGTATTTGAGTCGAGAACTCCACTGCCTTTATTAATTTTGAGAGCGCTAAATTGAATATGGCGACTAATCTTTTAAAAAAATGAACTATTTCAATGATCAAGATGTTTATATGTTATGTGTAAGAGATTAAAGAAACATTAAAAATTGATGAGTCTAGCCCCACAACGTCAGTTGTGTTTTGAACAGAGATCGTCTTCTGCAAATGCATCCATTATGTGCTCTTTTATATTCCCGGACTTCATGTTTAATCTCTCAACAATTCATTTAATATCTAGGCATGTGTGTTAATGTGATTTGGCTGAAAATGACAATCCTCATTTGAGGTTTTGAATGCGTAAATTGGCATCATTTTGGCGGAAAAAAACATAGATTTCTAACCCTGAGAATGTGCTTTGGAAAGTACGTAACCTTTTCTCGAGTTTCAATGGTTGATCTTTCGATCTCTTGCATTATGTAATGGCTACATAATCCATTGATTGTACCAACAGTATTGCTAAGTGTCAAATTTCGACCAATAAGATCAATCTGACATTTACTAATAATGGGGAGGGGGAATGAATGAAACGAACTCCCATCCATTCAATCTTTTGATTCATTTCTTTTTTGGCTTCTTACTCATTTTATGATTGTCAAAATGTTTCGGCATTAACGCCAAATCGTCTTTTTGCCAATGTTCTTGTGTACTGGATTATAATAGTTTTTCCTTTCTTGTGATAAGAATATAATGTTATTACTTCTCAGTTTTGAGCTACGATAAAATAAGGACTCTCCTGATCCTAGAATGGGCCCCTGCGTACATTCATTTGTACAAATTATCAAACCAAACGGGCCTAAATTGTGCATCCAAATGTCCAAAGAATTAAACTGATAAAAGTCTCAGTTAAGACACTAATAAAAGTTTTGACATCGTGCAACAAGTTCAGAATTTCTTAGTTGGACGAGTTCCTGAATGATAACAAGTGCCAAAGAGTCTTTTAGTTGAGAAATGAAATTTCCAACATTACAGGGTGTACCACTTTAACTGAGACACGGGTTTTGTATCATAACTCATTTATTATCCATTCAATCAAAAATGTTGTCACATTATTACAATCCCAGATGCCTTACGTTGACTAACAAATGTTCAATTTTCAAAATGACCACCTTTGGTCTTCAACACGGCCTTCAATCTATTAACTGCAGCATCAGCACAGGCACGCACCACAATCTGCTTGACTCAAAGCCTCTTCAGCATTGACCAAATGGAAATTTCCATCCAATTGAGGCCTAGAGATGAACGAGGAAATTCATCCTTGCCTCAGAAATGAGAAAAGACATCTTCACAATAACTTTGCCCAACCAGTGTGGTATGTCAAGGAGCCCCATCTTGTTGGAGGAGCACAAAGTTTAGAGGCCATTTTCGCACATTTGAAATTGTCGTACAAAAAATTGTTGAAAACAAGATATCTTACCAAAAGAACGCACAAAACATTTTGGTGAAACAAAAAGTGTGAAGCTAAAAATATGCCAGGGCACTAAAGGCAGGAAACTTTCGGTCTTAATTTAGAAGGGACACCCTGTAAATGAGTCAAAAGAAAGTTGAAAGATATGGTAACGAAGTAGAAGCTCCTAAAGTGAAAAAATATCATCTGCTGCATGTGAACTGCATGCAGATTAGGGAAATCTTGTTCTGCCGCAAACTTGGTTATTCAATGTGAAATTCGCAAATCTATGCTTCTTTTGATAATTTTTTTCAAGGAGGATGCTTATTTTTTCATATGCCATTCCATCTCTTATAACAAGTATTTTGGGGTTTGAGGTCCTACAATTTTCAAACTACGTCATCCCTTCTTCTGCCACTTATTTCAATCAACAAAGCAACATAAAGTTTTGAATTCTAAAGCGACAAAAATCAATCAAATGGCACGCAAAGCACTGTACTTCTTCCACATAACCTCTCAATGGCTTCACCGAAACAGCTTAGCAAGTTTTACAACTTTCATAAATTCACATTAATCACGGCCGATTAAAAAAGCTATGCAAACTCACTCACCTTTCCCATTTGCAAAACAAGGGATCTAGAGTCCACAAGTTGTTTTCTCGGCCCAACTCCAAATGGAACTGAACCTCAATAAATGGATGAGAGAAGGGTACTACAGCCTCTCGAAATTCTACAGCTACTGCCTCTTCTTCATCACCATCACCATCATCTTTTTCCTCATCTTGCGGACAAATCTCATGACGACCGGGTCAGAATATTTAAGTCATGCAGCATCTTTCTGTCTTCCCGGTTTGACCACTATTTCTCCACTGACATTAAGACCGATGAGTCCTAAGGGACTTCATATTCGTATTCGTCTCTGGCACAAGTCTGGCCTTCTCATCATTATTTGCCTATCATGTTCCACTTGGAGCTCTAGGAGTGGATCTTGTTCGGAAATAAGACCCCAAGTATGACCATCTATGCTTTGTTTCTCCCTCGTTTTTCCCTGGAGGGGTGAGAAATTCTCGGAAGAATTGGGGAAACAAGTCAAAGCAGAATGGAACCCAATCGACAAGTGGACCAAATCTGGAGGAACATGGATCATGAGCGTTACTCCAGCCTCCTCAGTGTCTTTGATCCAAATGACCTCATGGGGAAATGGCTAGTAGGGCATTCTTGGACCAACACATCCGACAAGGTCATTCTATTCCGCAGAGAATGAAACAAGAAACATGATCTCCGTTTTGGGACAAATGGGACGAGAAAATCATTGCAATGCCATTTTTCGCTTAGGAATTTTACTATTGTTTGGGAACATACGATCAACTCGAGTTCAGGTAGACCTAGAGTTATTGTTAAAAAGACTCATTTTGACATCGTCTTGCTTAAGGTCAAGTGTTGAGGGCATTGGGAAGTACAGTGGAACCATGGTAAGACACGGAGGAAATAACGATGCTTTAGTAAATTTTTAAATTTCTAACTTTTAAAATTTAGCGACCTAGTAAAAGTTAGCCGATTAAACTTTATGATTACCTCCTAAGAAAAAAATTTGCCCCACAAGCATAAACCATTTTGTACATAAGGAAAGAAGAGGTGGCGTCATGTACTTCAACTTGCCACAAGTCCGTCTACGTTGGTATTAATAACTCCCGGACTATTCTTTGCCAAACACATGGAACGATTTTTTCCATTAAAATAAAACCAATATTCGTGAAACGTCAAACCGAAAGCAGTGGACCAAACAAATCACAGACCTGATCATTAGCACCTACTCTTCAAATTGTAAAATATAAAACTGTTTTATCTGTAAAAAGTAACGCAACCACCCCTTGAAAAAATTGAAAAAAAACCAATCCTCCTTGGTTAAATGTGAGGCCTTCAAGTCTGGTTACGCAAGGCAGACCTAAGCCAATAGTTGATGAACATTCACGACAAAGGTTTCCCCAGAAAACAAACCAAATGGCTTATGGGTGAGTCCAGGGAGCTCCAATCTATTTCATTATATGTCAATTCACACTTACAACTGGGGTCCTGAAATTTATCATCATCATCATCACCAAATATACAAGGTCGGCGGACCAAGTCTAGACCCCTTAAGACCCTCATAAGTATTCAGTTGTTTTCAGTATATTTTTTTTACAGTTTGAGAATTCTGAAGAATTAAGGAAAGAAGTTTTTTTTGTACATTTCGCTGTTGGAGCCCTTTAGCTTGCCTGAGATCATGACATCGATGGAAAATTTGACAATTGGCACAGTACCTTGTATTTGTCCCTCAAGGGGAAGAGGACAAAAAATCGGGTTGGAATGGACAGTTTAGTGTACCGACATGTCTCACTTTCAAAAATGGGCTAAAAAAAAATTATGACCCTCAATTATGTAGACCTGAAACGGACATACAAAAAATAAAGACATATTCAAAAAAAACCGTCAAAATCTACACTTGGTCCGCCGACCCTTTAGTCTCAGTACATAAGTTGCCCTTATCAAGAGCAAAAAATATTTTATTAGTTGTGATGGTGATAATGATAGTTTATTTTTGGACAAGCAAACGTTTTAGTTAGACCATTGCTTTCTTAGTAGCAGATAACTAACATGCTCTTTTCAGTATGACGAGATCTCATATGACCTTACCAAAAGCAATTGACACCTCTTTGGAACTTTCACAGACCCTGAAAGGCTTCACGTTTTATTCGAACGCTTCAAGTGCAAATCAAATATAAATTTATCCTCATTGAAAGATTCATCTCAATTCAATTCTTTTCCACCAAGGTCATCCATCTGCTTTGGTGCGATTCCATTTCGGCTTCATTGAATAATCGAAAGATCAAAAATATAGTCACTGTACTCACATCGTATGTCCGTTTCGTAGATGGAGTGCATTTTCCAAGACGTGACTTCATCGAGTTGAAATGGACAAAGTTTTCCGATGCTTTGCGGTGAGAGGACTCATTACCCACCTCTTAATCATGGTGCGAACGCCGAGTATCTACTTACTACGTGCAACAATGTACAAGCTGGATGTACACTTATGTATGAATGTATGAATGAATGCAGCGGTGGTTTTGTTGGAAAAAACACTTCCTTTCCTAATCTCATGACAATCTGGTGATATTTCAAATTTTAGAGACACCATTCCGAACGCAGGAAGGCATAGAAAAGTAATTTCCCAGTGTTGCCAAACTTGATTTGAAGACCTTCAAGTGCATTCAGGTTCAAGGCGTTTTCCGCTTCGGGGAGTAATTAGGCCTACATGTGCAAGTGCAACTTTTAATGGGTTTCTTGGGCCACTGGAAGATTCAATTATATTTGGCGTGGCCAGTCGTTTTCATGCGCTATGGGTACGGAAATAGTTGGGCCGGGAAATCATACTAGAATTAACTTAATTGCCTAATAGCTGCCTGTGAACTAGGAAACATTGGAAGGTCTAAGACACCGGAATTGGCGATCCTGAGGTCTGAAACAACACAATCTTCAGTATGATTGCGCAGATGCATCATGCATCTGAGGATATCCTTGGCTGCAACGAAACAAATTGACGGCTGCCCACAGGGTTTCTTGTTCGAGCCATTCGAGTGCAAGAGTCATTTTGGAACCTCCGTAAATCACATTCGTTTGACAGGTCATTATTGCGTTTGTTTAAAAAATGCACAATAAATGGAGCATGTCAATCTTCAAGGAGATCGATATCATGTTGGCCAATCATTCAAGGTCGGGGAAATGTGGCATGCATTAACCAATCCATCAAGTTTTATGCGTCCAAGAATTCTTGAGAAACTTGCATGCCCTGCTTCCGAACATTTATTGCCCAACATTCTAGATTCTTTTGGTTGGCAAACCTCTACCCTTCACACGTGTTTTTTTATCCGCCATCATTTAGATGTACTGCGGTTGTCTCTCAAGGCGATTTTTGAGGAACCAACCCTTTTTCATGTTGCATGGCCTTCAATGGTTTACCACTATGTAAAACGAGTTTTCTGGATTGGCCGATAATATCGTTGCTCTTTTTGCGTGTACAAAAATGACAGGAGATGCATACGCTGAGGAGGAACAAGTGGTTGCATTCTTTAATTGGCACTTTACGCCAAATGCATTCGCTGGTATAGGATAATCGAGTCAAGAAAATGAGAATCACTTCCTTATTTGCGGATATGAGTTTCTGTCATAAGGCGGAAGGAAACTGGTGCAGTTAGTTGCGAATGGTTTTTGTAACTTTGTCCTCTTGAACATGCCCTACCCAAAATCAAGTTCTTGAGCGTTCTTTATTTCAATTTTTGACCTGCAGAAATTAGAACACTTAACATTTGTTTAAGAATAACATCCCAATGTAAAATACCGTTGACTTTTGAGATTACTGACTAGTATCGATAATAAAGAACAACAGGTGAGAGTAGTCTTGGGTTTTCAGTGGTGTCTGGTTCAACTGAGGAGCTCTCTTCTTCTTCACCAACCTCAGAGGAGAGTGTGGTGTCAGATACTTCTAAAGATTCCGTTGTGGTCTCATCAGTCTCAAGCTGTTCAGATTCAGTTTCATCTTGAGAAGGATTTGATCTTGGTTCCTGATTTTCAGATGCGGCAGTTTCTAAATCGGCGACATCGGGGATAATTTGAGAGTCAGATGCAACAGCGTCCTCTTCTTGGGGATCAGTAATTTCTTCGTCTTGAGCAGGCTCACTTGATTGCTCAGTTGGCTCAGTTGCTTCTTCTTCTATGGCTTCTACGTCAATATCAGTATTGGAGGCCTCCTCGACAACGGGTTCCAATCTAAATTGACGACTAGTTCTGGGAGCAATGGCGGCTGACATAGGCATTCTGGGAATAACTGGCACTTTTTCAATCAATTTAACACGGATGGGTCGAACAGTTGGTTTCCCACCAGAGTAATCCTTCTCCTCTTCTTTTGGTGGACGTGGGAAAAACTTCACACGTCGTCGAGGGTACGCTGGTCTGGGATTAGCGGGTGCTTTTTGAGACTGACCTTGGTTGGGTTGTTGTCTTTGGTATTGAGGTTGTTGGGGTTTTGATTGCGCAGGAGCGGCGGGTTGGGGTAAAGCAGGGGGAGAGTATCCAGTAGCACTCTGCTGCGGATAAGCTTGGGTGTACCGTGGTTTGAGGTTGTCCACCGACGGGGGCGACACAGGCTCATTAGCTTCATTACCTTGATACTGAGGTTGCTCTATCGCGGGTGATCCATATCCATTTTGAGCTGGTTGTTGTTGGGGTTGAGGGGAACCATAGGATGGCTGAGCAGCTTGAGGTTGGCCATATTGTTGCTTGGGTTGTTGTTGGGGTTGGGGGGAGCCATAGGATGGCTGAGCAGCTTGAGGTTGGCTATATTGTTGCTGGGATTGTTGTTGGGGTTGAGGGGCGCCATAAGATGGTTGAGAAGCCTGAGGCTGACCATATTGTTGTTGGGGCGTTTCTTGGGGTTCAGGGGCGCCGTAAGATGGTTGAGAAGCCTGAGGCTGGCCATATTGTTGTTGGGGCGGTGATTGAGGTTCAGGGGCGTCATAAGATTGCTGAGAAGCTTGAGCTTGGCCATATTGCTGTTGGGGCGGTTCTTCAGGTTCAGTGGCGCCGTAAGATGGCTGAGAAGCTTGAGGTTGGCCATATTGTTGTTGGGGCTGCTGTTGGGGTTGAGGGGCGCCATATAATGATTGGGATTGCTGGGGTCGACTGTATTGTTGCTGGGGCTGCGCTTGAGGCTCAGGGGCGCCATAAGATGGTTGCGAAGCTTGCGGTTGACCATATTGTGGTTGGGATGGTTCTTGGGGTTGAGGTGTGCCATAGGATGATTGGGATTGCTGTGGTTGACCATATTGTTGTTGTGTTTGCTGTTCAGGTTCAGGAGCGCCATAAGCTGGCTGAGATTCCTGGGATTGGCCATATTGCTGTTGGGGCGGTTCTTGGGGTTCTGGGGCACCATATGACGGTTGTAACTCTTGAGGTTGTCCGTATTGTTGTTGGGGTTGAGGGGCACCGTAAGATGGTTGAGAAGCCTGGGGTTGACCATATTGTTCCTGGGGCTGTTCTCGTGGTTCTGGAGCACCATAGGAAGGTTGAGACTCCTGAGGCTGTCCATATTGTTGCTGGGGCTGTTGTGGTTCTGGGGCACCATAAGAAGGCTGGGATTCCTGAGGTTGACCATATTGTTGTTGGGGCTGTTCTTGTGGTTCAGGGGCCCCGTATGAAGGTTGAGACTCTTGAGGTTGCCCATATTGTTGTTGTTCAGGTTCAGGGGCACCATAACTTGGCTGAGACTCCTGGGGCTGACCGTATTGTTGTTGGGGTTGTTGCTGAGGCTCAGGGACCCCATATTGCGATCGACTAGATTGCTGCTGAGGAGCTTGAGGAGAACCATAAGATTGCGAGGGCTCATTTGAGGAGTAACTTGGGGCAGCTGGCTGACTTGGCTCGTTGGGAGCACCATAATCCTCTACCGCAGGTGTTTGAACTGGGGCTTGTGGGGACCCATACGCTTGAGCAGGTTCGGTTTGAGTAGGTGATCCATAAGAAGATTCAGAGGGTAATGATTGTGGAGCGGGTTTATAATATATCGGCGAAGGAGTAGGTAACTTCGCATTGGATTGGGCCGGACCCTGTGGAATGGGTTTGTAGTAAACTCCTGAAGGAGCAGATGTGGCAGGAGGCGGGGTTTGCGGAGAAGATCGAGATCTGGACTTTCTTACAGCGGGAATGAGAGAAGTCTTTGGCTTAGCAAAACTAATGCTTATAAAGCTCCTTCCCGATCCAGGCACCGAGTGGAACAAATCTCTGTCCTCTGGTCGCTTGATACATGATCCTTGATTGACCAACAATAGGACGGCCCCGATTCCAAGACAAAATGAAATTGATTTCTGAAAGCAAAACATACCTGATAAATCCATCTCGTTATTGTTCATGTTTGGAGCACTCAAAACGGCATTTTCATAGAAAAAAAGACTTTCAAGTTTTTGGGTAATATGACAAGACACCCGGAAGCCTTACCATTTTGGCCTAGAACTGTTTTCACTTCAACTTTTGCTTTCAGACTGATAAATTTCCATGTTACTTGGACAGTTTTATAGTTAAACCATTCCACCCCTGGAATCAGATGCAGGCCTACCAATTTTGGAACGAAAACGCTGCCGTTGCTCCTCAGCTACGGATTTCCGCCGAATTGCATCTACACTAACCGGGCTCGACGGACAAGGTGCCAACACAGCCACAACTACCACCCGTGATCATTAGAAATGGTTGCCAAATATCGTATAGTAGAAACCACTCACGAGTCAATGCCTTCCTGGCCTATCGAGCACTTGGTAACGCGCAAAAATCCCTTCGCAAATCGACCACCGAAATTGGCGTAAATCCACGAGAGAAAGAGAAACTGCCGTTTGGCCGCTTCGTTGTCTTCGGTGATCTCTATCGCAAAACAGTCACAGCGACTAAACTACCATGCAATAATTCCTAATCTAGATCTGAATTTGTTCCAGTCATCTTGAAAAGAAGGAGCGTACAACCAAACAAAACCAAACATGGGATGAATTGTTCATCAGTGCACTCGAATGCAAGCTTTTAAAATGTATTCGTGTTTCTACAATATGGTTGTTGAGCAAGTAGATCAAGATTTGGAAGTGAGAAAAATCAGACAGGAAGAGTACTTTCCATCGGAAACCACTTTAAAAGTAATCATCAGCGACACTTCTGGTTTCATACAGGTTTTTGGAGGGAATTGACCAGTTTCCCCGCAGTTTATTGCGATATAAAGTATATCACTATTCGGAAGTAAATGTCGAGGCGCAAGCTTTGGTCGACTTTCTTCGAACACGTGCTGTTCCTAAGCAATCAGGAAATGTTGCCACTTCAACCTTTTGGCTGATCCAAGCCAAGGTGGTCATATTCATCCTTGATCTTGCATCGGGTTCAGGTTGGAGCTATTTTTACTCATACTCCGTTTGAACTACCTTGGCTTGAGGAGAAACCATGTTTGATTTATTAGACGGCTTAGTCTTAAGTTATCAGGGAAGCTAAAAAGGGAAGAGTCCCACAAGTTCAGCAGAGCACATTTTTATGAATATCATAAATACTTTCCGTATGTATTGATTTGACTAGACTTTGTCTTTTTTTATAATTTGATCCTTTAAGACAACACACTTGATCGAGATAATTTAGTCATGGTGTTCAAAATGGAGATTCCTATATTATCGAGCCCTAGATTTCATTCGAAATTCAACCATGGATTAGGGTGGGTAAGCGAGGCCTGTTTTAGCTCAAGAGTAAATGACACTGAGGAATGTTGGGCGTGCTTGCATGCAAAGAACCCGATGTGGTAAAAAATAACTAGAATGCATTTCTGCAATACAGAGTACGCAAAAACCTTTGTAGGTCATAGTACGAGCTAGCAGACTTGCGATGTTAATGTGATTGCCCAAAGCCTAAACTTTGCAAGGAGCCCCCATCAATGAATATTTCAAATCCAAAATTAAGAACTTCTGAGTATTTTTAAACTTGTTGAAAGGAGAAGAATAAAATGAAATTAATCATTTTTAACATTATTTTGATACACCAATAAGAACCTCTTTTCCAGGTAATTTGATCTCTTACATTTGAATCTAATGTGACTGTGTTTGTTTACTCCATGTTTGATGGTTGTCCATATTTGCAATTCTGATTCGCCAAGAGACAAACAATAACATGAATGTGGGTAACTAACTATTTTGTTTACAATTGTATTGTATGGTATAGAGCCAGTCAAAAACATAAAGTGTCCAAAAGAGTGAAACAATGGATCTGAACAGTAAGTGGATGTAAAATTAAATTAGGAGGTGAGAAAAAATGCAATGACAATCAATTACTTTTTGAATACACTGAAAGAGATCTGGCGCTCCTCGCATTTTAAATTGCAATAACGCCAAATCAAATGTAATTGCAATTAACAATTTTGAAAATAATTGACACAGGTCTGGTATCTGCCTTGCACTGATCATGCAAAAGGTACTACGGACACGTATATCTGGATTTGAGCCTCCTTTCCAAGCAGTTGTTTCAGTGGCTTGACTCAATCGATCTCTTGGCTTCATGTTAGCTACGAAAGGCATGCAAAAGCTTGATT
>CM021315.1:1998594-2029496 GCA_010645155.1 Tigriopus japonicus
TTTGGCACTATTTTGAAGTGACGCTTTTTTGATTGGCTCTATTTCGTACACACTCTCTTATGATCCGCGCTATTGTTATATGTCTATATACAGTTTTTATACAATACAGGGGTCTAGTACACCCTGTAAATGGAATCTTTCAGAATCATTCTAATATTTGTTCTCTTCGTAATCGTAATAATTTGATGATAAAATGAAGAAATTAGCAAAAAAACTTTCATTCCCCTTTATAAAATTAGATTTTAAAAAGCCATATTGAGTTGTCAGTCCATGGGCGTACGCTGTTCAAGAGGCGTGATCTTGAATTGTTCTTGAAAATGATTTGCATTAAATTGTTCACTATCATAGTTTGTGAATTTTACTCATTTATTGGCCTTGCACACTTTTAGCGTACCCTGTTACAGTTTTCCAGTTTTTTACCCTGTTACAAGTTTCAGAATCGTCTTATTTTTTGTTAACTGATCAATGGACTATTGAAACGACAAAAGAAACCCAAAATGAAACGTGAAGCAAGAGACTTTATTTACACCTTGTATCATTTTGACAATGAGCCCAAACTATTATGAAAAAGTCAGCGATAATGATGAAAAGAAGCACGGGAGTCCAATTCCTGAGTGAAATGGCATGGTAAAGTGTTTTTCTAGGTGGGTGATCCAGCCTATCCAATTGTTATGTATGTAAGTTCGTAATTTTGCACAAGTGGTTGTAGCTGCATCAGCTAACACATTCACTTGGAGCCACGCCCACTTTTCAAATGTTTGAAATCAGGCCCAGTATGGCAAATTCTTGAGCTGAGGTTACGGTTGTTTGGGTATGGGTTTGGGAAATTGATCATGGAATCAGGAATTCTGTTCGATGGCAGATGTCCTCAAAATGAATGACACGAATCACAATCAATCCTAGGCGCCGAACGACATGCCTGCACACAAAATGGCAGACCTCAAAATGGCACACAAGATGTTGGGATAATTTAGTCTAGTTTGAGCCTCTGCCTCAGGTCTACGCGTAATCACACATTCTGAGGTCGAAACGTCCTCAACGTCAAGCAAAACGACGGGGTTTGTTTTCAAGGATGAGTTAGTGTGGCTGTCAAACACCAGGGGCCCTCACTGTTTGTAGGTGTTGCCTATTGAACTTGGGGGAAAATCGTTTTTTTTGTGACTCTTCAAGCCAAGAGTTTTGCAAACCATATGCAACAAGTCTAAGGTTCCTACATGGTTTCAATCACGAGTTATAGGTGTTTTAATTAGCTGTTCCCTTTCTTTTGAAACACCCGGTATTCCTAAAAATTGGACTAGTTCTTTGATCATTGGTTGAAGATGAAAGTTAACCGTCGATATATCATTAACATTATCTTTAGAGTTGCTTACGCTCTAGATCTTTCCGCGATGAATTAGCCTTTTCAATCAATAATAATCTTACCTCATAAACGTACGCGTTCCATCCAAGAAATGGAAAAATGGCCATCAGAGTCGAGATGCCCCAAATGAAAGCCAGAAGAATGAGGATGGTGTTCATGGAGAATTTATTTTGTCCACTGAACCCACTGGCAATCACTTTATACCGCTCATAAGTGATAGCACTGAGAACCCAGATGGAGGACAGCCCTGAAATGATGCTGGTGGCTCCATAAACGAGACAACCTGTAACCCAATATACATGGAAACATTGATGAGACACTGATCTTGGGTATTACCTTTCTCCCTCTTGGATTGTGCATTCACAGAAGAGACAGAGATATTCATTCGGGTATAAGAATCTTGCCATCAATACAATCTCTCTGGAGTGTCAAGCTCAAGTTAGATGGAAACATTGTATGTTGTGCCTTCTTGGTTCACACACGGATGTTTATTGACAATGGTTCGATGATATGAACAACGTACATGAAACCTTTTTCAGGTTTCATGATGATTATTGGAGTAAATACCAGCCTGAAGTTATTTATAAGGCTCTTTAAGCCGAACCATCAGTGGTGAACATTGCCGAGAAAGGGATACTTGGAACCTTACATAAGGATCATCCTTCCGATCTCCACAATTCTGGCGGATGAATGATTCGTTGCCGTGTCGTCTAAGATGTTAATATTGGAAAGGCAGGTGATCCCATAAGGCGTTTTTCCAAGCAGAAGGCCTTTTTAATTAGCACGAAATGCTGAGACATTCTAAAACGTCTGTGACAGATTTACAATCAAAATTATGAACACTGAAAAAACTACCCAATATTTCAAAACATGTGCTGATTTCGATCAGAATTGATTTTTGAACTCTCGAAATTGGCTTTCTAAGGCATATTTTTTTCTTTAGTAATGACATCTTTCCATTGGTCATGCAAGATATCAACATACAAACATAAAGCCGAAAAAAATGTCATTAATTAAAGATTCTTTCCTTTGTAAACCTTCTTTGTAACGCAACTGAGACCTCATGATCTTGATTGAGATCGAAATGTCAATTTCCTCCATCTTCGCATCTGGAGTGCCTCTTGTCTCTTGTTGAGAATAAAAGAATGCCAATTTCCAATTTATTGATCCAATATTATTAATGGTTCAAAAATGTTGTTGCTGTTGTTGTTCTTGAAGCTTAATTTGGTCAAGGTTTTCAATTTCCAAGGAACAGAACATACAAAGAGATATAAATTAATGTTCACTTCACTTCACCATTCATTTAATTGATTCAAGAACCCATGGTGAACTGCAATCTAAGTAACACAATCAATACAAAAATTTTGACTTGTCAAAGTGCAGCTGTCGCAACGGTTTCCAAAAAAACAAGTCCATATTACCGAAATTGCTCGGAAGGAAAAACACTTCTGTAGCCCAATTTTTATGCATTCTTCACATAATACGTATGTTTTTTACCAACGAAAAGTTCGCAATTGATAATGTGTTTGCTATGCAAGGTTCTATTTTTTACAATACAAGGTCGCAAACTGTATACCATTCCTACAATGCAGAAATTTTGACTTTTTCCAAATATGTTTAGCGTTCATTGTCATTTTGGCTTATTGTTGGCCTTTTTGCTCATTTAAAATCATTTCTGTCAAGAAGTTTTGTCCTAACATTTCAATTAAGTGTGCTACTGCGACTTTTTTTGTCTTTGCCAACCATGCCAGGTTCCAAAAAAGCACATTTCTCAGCTAATATTTCGTCAGACAATTCGAGTTTTTCCCCTTTATGCTTGATATTATTACCATAGTTATTTTTCCTCACAACAGATCCTTCTCTGAACACAAAAAGTCATTTTTTGTGGCTTTTCTAAACTTCTTATAAATCGCTGAATTGAACCCTGTTCATTAAGTAATCCATCGTAACGGTTGAATGAAACATTACGTAATCCCTGTATTTTGCCTTTACAATCAATACCTTTTTGAAAAGCGCACCCAAACAACTGTTGGGTTCTTTTTCATTGGATTTTCAATGAAATCTTGTTAAGAAATAATGAAGAACCAAAAGAAAAGCCCACACAAGTAAAAGCGAAAGATCGACTAACCTTATCAAAAAGAAATTCTGAATGAGATTCCCTGTTAGTTATATTGCACAACTATCCTTTTTCTTGGACATGCCTGCCTTTTTATCTCAAACTATGAAGCATAGCCAATCAGCACAATGAGAATTTGACAGAACAATCCTTATGCTTAAAAAAGCATTTAATTGCCATGATCGGGCCCATTTTTAAAAAATCTGTTCTTGATACAGTGTTTCATGCTATGGGAAGGCATAAGGCGTAATCTTTTTCTATTTGCACATATAATTCATCCCTGGATGCGGTATAAAATTATCCGCGGATGGCTTCAAATAGTTTTTATTTTGCAAATTCTACTTCATTTTGTGCTTTTATATTTCCGGTTGAATCAATCGCTCTCGGTCCTTCACCATTCAATATTGTCCGCAATGTTATACAACACTAAGATGACAAGTTTTAATGGAAAATTGGAACCAAAAGGCTTTGACAATAATGGTTGTCCCAGTAATATGCAATTGGTTTTCCTTGAGCTAGACCTTACCTGTGTGACCCATGACAGGATATTGGACAAAATTGTTAACAGCTGCCATTGGCGTTTTGAGAACCATAATAAAGTCTGACAAGCTGAGCGAGACGATCAGGACATTTGACGTGGTTTGAAGCAGAGGTGACCTGAAAGATAAAACCATGAAAACGTCACTTAATGCTACGTTATCTCTGAAAATGTTCAATGAACCATAACAATGGTAAATTAAAAGCAAAACTCGAAGGAAGAGCATTATGAATGCTATTTTGTTGTAACAAATGAAGACGAAGTAAAGTACGAAGTTTGCCCCAGATTTCAGGGTCTCTTAAAACACTACGTGGAAAGTATGTTGTGTTTAGGTTGCTTGTTATGGACTTTGGTCTTTGACAATACTACCTAAATTCCAACCTAATGCTCAACTATTACGAAGCGACGTTAGTGAAAGAATCGTGTATCAGAATAAACGTTGCCTATTTTGTCGATATTTTACTAAGAAAATAAAACATAAGCAGAACATGATAGTGCTTTCTATTTATGATGCCTATTGCGCTGTCGAAGATTTGAAATCGATCTTTTCGATCGTGCCAAGAAAGAAGTTAATCCATGCCTCGGGAATTGAAACTGGAAACTTTTGAGCTCAGGCGAGACGAAGAAAGACAATCACGAAGAAAGGCCAACATGCGAAAGGCCACCAAAGGACAATTTGAGCTTCCTTTTCCTTGCTAATCAATATCAGTTTACAAAACCCATTGCTTTCCAAGGACCACGTGTGAGCTCTTAAATCTCATCCGAAAGATTCAGGTTTGAAACAATAACGGACGTGGCTGGCGGACTTGTTTTACGTCGATATTTGATTGATAATTGAGCTTTCTTATGTATAATAATATTGTGATTTAGTTGAAACTTACAATTTCTATTTCATTGCTCTAAAATTGTTAGTATCAGTACACGTTTCGGTTGATTTGATGATCGATAATAACCCAAATTAGAAGGCATGCATTTCACGGTCAATTGGACCTAAACGAGCCTTAAGCGGTCTTGGAACAAGGATTCCTGCTATTGTAAGCTGTAATATGTTCCAAATTGGAGCAAAACATTATCGGTAGCAAATGTATTACCTAGTTCAAGCAAGCTTAATTGAGATCGGTTTTAAAAATGGAAAACTGTGCACACAAAAGGAAACGAAAGCCGTACTTTTGAGCGGAACATCGAGGCTCGTATGATCAAAAGTCTACCTATTCCTAAAATGGAATTAGATTCCATGCCCTTTTGAAATTTCCAAATGATGATGTGCCTTAAGTTGGCTAGACTGAATGCTTCCAATTACTACACATTCATTACCAATGGGGATTATGTTTCAATCATTTTATGGAATAGGTACCACTAATTTGGGATCGGGTGTTCCCAGACCGAATATTCCTGGCCTTTGCCAAAGGTTCCTTAAGGCTTTTACTGAGCCATTTGGATTTTGAGTACGGATTTATAGCCCATGAAAGGAATGGATTTCTCCCGACAACTTCAATCCGATCCCCAACAGGATTCGAACCTTCGCCATCTGGGGAAGCACTTATATTCGGCACTTTTAAGAACGCGCTAGTACGCGTGGCCACTCTGGCTTCCTTGGGTTGGATTTGGATGGAATGGAGTTCCATGCAAAAAGATGATCTTTAAAAATTAGTTACCACTTAAGAGGTTTCAGTCGCATTGATGTAATACATTGGTTGGTGAAATATTCGAGTTTGCTGACCGAAAATGTCTTTGAAGGTAGGATTGAGAAGCGTTTCAAATATTAACACACACGTACCGATTTTTAATGTAACAAGTTCGAAATTCAAAAAAATAACTGAAAGGAAAAAAAGGGAAGTATGTAATCTTTTTGAAAAAAATCCTGACTTTTCAAACTACTGATTTTTTGCTACCAAACATGAAACACATGGTAAGAAGCGACATTTCAGGTTAAATAGGCCGATCTTTTAAGTACAAGACGTGTTGTTAATTGCACATTATTTCTCTTCCTTCTCTCTTTACATTAAGATTGAAAGTGCATTGGTCAGCTGCCACTGGCGCATTTATTGATCAAAAAACTCATCAAATAAACTTCGTTTACTTAGTTATTAAATGCTCAAGTTTTTCAATAATGTAAAACAATAAAAGTAAAAAAAAGTAAAATGTTTCAGTCAGTTGCTTTCGGTTTCTGTTAATGACTCTTTTGGTCCATGCCTAATATTCATTAATGTCCTTCTTTGACCGATCCAATTCTCGCTTTTGTTACTCAAACGTACATCATAACAAAAGAGAGATTAGAAACACTTGTAATCTCGCTCCCGGTTATTTATCTAATCACATTTATAATTGCTTTCTACTTCTATTTCTTGGAACGTTTTCGCTCCTCAAATAAGAATTGTTTTGGGCAACATACAAATGAAAAAGAGATCTGGAGAAGCTTTGTCATCAATAGAAGGCAATCGAATCGGAACCAAAATAGGAGCATCTGCTTTGTTCTCTCTCAAATTAGGAACAAAACCAGGAACAAGCGATCATCTCAGCTCTCTAAAACATGAACAATTGGACCCTTCTCACCTGCAAAATATCAGGATCACCAATCCATTACCAATAAGACCAAAGAAGGCTATGACAGCATAGAGGGATCCCATCAAATAGAACAGAAAATTGGACGGCCTCTCAAAGAAGGCCCAATGACAAGCCAGGCCTTCTTCATTGGAGACCTCTTTGAACGGAATGTTGTAACCATTTGGAAGATAACTAAGATTGCTTAAGATATTTTCGGAAAGTTGTGGACCAAAACGACGGTCATAGCAATGAGAAACCACAGACGTGTTCCGGAAAACATCCCACGTGATGTTTCCTAACGAAAAAAAAGAGATGATATTTAGTTTGGATAGAGGACCTTTTGGAGCAGACTTTTTCTCGTTTAACCAACCTTTCTCAAGGAGTAAAATTCTAAGTTCTGTTGACATCACTGAGTTTAAATGTAGCCAAATTTAATGGCTGTTCACATTACCGATGCTGAAGCCGAACTACCTGACCAAAGGTCGACTCAGATAAGCGTAAAGACCAAATTGGTCTCTGTTTAGAAGGCCGTGCGATGAGCTTAAGAGATCTGAGAGCATGGAACGAACGAGGAACTGGTGGAGACGTGAAACATCTCTTATTCTCTCTTTTAAGACGAATCGAAAGAGGTCTTTCGTGGCAAAAACACCTTTGAGATGGCAGGTAGACGAGAATGATCGGATGAAAGTGCGCCTACTATAAATAAATTAGAACAAATGGTTGTTTACCAAAATGCACGTCGAGAAGATGAACTGCAATTTCGGGGAACAAGTGCCAAGTATTACGGCTCTAGAAAATTACTTTCTCCTCGAAACTGAACTTTTTCAATCGTTAAGCATTTGAAAATTTGAGTTCACAAGAAACTATCAGATTTGAGCTCCATGTGTACAACTTTGAAAGGATACCAGGGACTTGGTTAAATTTTCTATGCATTGCGTTTTTTATCGCTACGAGGGCTGAATCTCTTGTAACAATGAAAAAAATGTTTTGTAATAAATAAACCCTCGATAGAATTATTTTTTTTCATTATTATTATTATTTTTTAATTAAAAATTTATTGTTTTAAATTTTACTTAATAATTCATCCACCCAAAAATTACACTTCGACGATTAGAACGACTCTTGAACATAATAAGATCAAACTGAAATATCTTTCAAGAATTTGGTTAACCAACTTTAACAGCTCCCTCAGGAAAAGGGGCCAACAAACCAAACAACGTTTTCTCGTTTATGAGTTGTTCCTTAAAAAACATCTGTGGATCTGCTTGATTTTTAAACCTGCTGAACTCGTTGGAGCTTAAATGTGTAAAGTGCTTTTTAGATGAGGCTGAACCATAGAGTTGTACCGAGTTAATATCGTCATATTATCCTAGACTTTAAAGCGAGAGAGGGTTACTCAATGAAACTCGGAAATGAAATTCGGATATATGAACCAATACGCTTAAGTTATAAATGAGACATAAAGGTTGTGAACCCGTAAGAAAATAACTTTTACAAGTATCAATGTTCAGTTGACAGTCACCTTAAAGATAGAACTGGTAGCTAGTTAACGGGTTAGGTTATGTTCATCATTGGTGAAAGCCTGGTGAAATTCATTGGTGAAAGCTTCTGGATGTAGCCACCAAAACGCCTTCAAATTGGGGCAGCAAATATTTTGAGCACTACTGGTCGAATAACACGTGACTCGCCAGATATGCCCAATTGGACTTATTAGTCTGAATTTTTTGCAGACAAAGAGGTCCTTAAAAGGTAAAGACAAGAAAAAACCTGCCCTAATGGTAGGACAATCCACAAAAAGGATATCAATTAACCTCTAAGTAGCTTTCGAGGCTCAACTCAAATCGTATCAAAGACGGAGATGTATTGCGGCAAAGCAAAAAAAATCAAATCACTGCTAACGGAGTAAGAAAACACAACTTTTGCAAATCACGAATTCATGAAGAAAGGTGCTTTTTTATGTTAAACAAAGTTGTACGCGAATTCGGCTAGTATTGCAAATGTCACACTATTTTTAGTAGATTTTCTAATGCCTACGCCATTGTTTTAACCGAATGTCAAAGTTGTATCACAAAGTTAAAAATACGTTGAAGCCATATATTTTGAGGACAAAACGTCAAATTGCAAATTCATTTTTTTTAAGGAAACCAGAGTGGCCACGCGTACTAGTCCCCAGGCGGCGTAGGTTCGAATCCTGTTGGGGGTCGGATTGAAGCTGTCGGGAGAAATCCTTTGTATAAGGAAGCCAGAGTGGCCACGCGTACTAGCGCATTCTTAAAAGTGACGAATGTAAGTGCTTCCCCAGACGGCGTAGGTTCGAATCCTGTTGGGGATCGAATCGAAGCTGTCGGGAGAAATCCTTCAATTTACAGGGAATCGCATTCCTTGTAGCGGTAGTAAAAAATCCGCAAAAAAAAAATTAAAAAAATTGACTCATGGAATATGTTTACTCTCAATTTTCAAGTGAAGTGCAAACAATGGAGACTGGTTGTTTTGTACTAAAAATGCCAAAGTCTACATACAGCCGGCCGACCCTGTAATTCAGACAGGTTTGCACCTCTTGAAAAAAGTTCGGAAATATGTTTTGAAGCCTTGAAACTATTTCTTAGCGTTCCTCTCATCTTGTTTCCTAAATGACAGAGAATGTTCGGGTACAAAGTGAATTTGTTGTGTTTTTTCAATCAACCCCTCTCCTCAAATTTTGTACTTCATTAAACCTGTTACAAGAATCCAAGTACAATTAAGCTTTAAAATTCTTTGTTCTCCCTCATTAAGATTTTTCGACTCCAGAACCAAAACCGAGCGGAAGTTCTATTCCGATACTTAGAAATTCTGTACGCACTCGGTTCTTCTCCTAAAACAATGGATTTAAACGAGAAAACGAATAATCCCGGATCAAAGCAGCCACATGTCGACCTAATCGTGGATGTTGAGGCCGTGAGACAAACTGACGGTGAAAAACCTTCCCCGTGTCCCAAAATCGATGTCACCATCAGGAGGGTTTTGACCCACAAGACCAAGATTTCCAGCAAGCAGTCCCAATCATCTCCCACGGCGTATGAAGAGGTCCACTTGGGACAACACTGGGCTCAAGGATTCAAGGATTCTTCTTGTTCGGACATTAAAGATCATGAGCACTCGAATGAGATCAAAGGAGTTGATTTTCAAGGCCGGAAAGGAGCCTCCGTTAAGTCGAAAGGCAAATTTGGTGGATAGTGACACGCCCTCTACCAAAGCTTTATCCATGCCATTGAGCAACTCATGAAGTTTGTTGAAACTAGAGCTCTATATTAGAAAGAGTACAATCATATCCAACGCCATCTAGTTCATTCTGCTCGCAACTGCTCACCGTTCCCAAAAGGATGCACAGGTACCCTCTAAGCTGAACAAGTTTTCCAAATCATCAGACCAAGATAGCACCTTTTGAGAAACTAAAGGGCCTAGAACCTTAATCAAGGGGTCCAAAATGAACTATTAGTGTGTTTCAAATGATTCAAAGCTGAATTGCCTGTAAAATTAGGTTTAAAACCTAAAAGACGGAGAGAAAAATGAATATCTCACCCTTCATTGTGATCAATGCTTTTTCAGAGAAAACGTTCACAATCAGGGCTTCTACTATAAAAAATGTGTCAGAAAGAATAGTGAAAGGGAGGAGCATGTTGAGTTTTCCTTTCTTTACCCATCAACCCTGAAATGTTGAGTCAAGTCCTTCAAGTCCTTGTTTGCTCACTGGGCTCAGTGTGGAGAGCAAGAGAGCGAGAAAGAGAGAGAGAGAGAGAGCTGGCCCGGCCCAGCAATCCTTGCAGTTCCCTTCTTAACAAGTGCCAGTGGGCAAGCTGGGCAAGCCATCTGAAGCCAGCAAGCATTTGACCACAGACCATATGACCATATGATATGATTTTACAGGCTAGACCTCGCTTCGTGCGAGAAAAAGGTGGACAACTTTGCTTCATCAGTTAACACTACATCCTAAATACATAAACTACATAACACTACACCCTAAAATGGTGGGAATTTCGAACTTTTCAAAATTTTGCCAGCGTGGCCAAATCCTGAACAAACTCAACGTACCGTACGTACTTTGTTCTCGACGCAAGCGAGCGTCGTTACTTCTGAGCACGCGGTCGCCCTGAGATTTTGAAGCTAGCGCAGCTGGGCCAAGTGGTGTCACTTTTCTCTCGCCGACGAACTGGGCCAATGCGACATCTAGTCATTATATGATCTGTGCATTTGACTGAACTCCCCTGCTGGCCACCACCACCTACTCCTGTGATCTTGCATATCAATGGGTAGGTGGGCAAGTTTAAACAGCAGTCAGGGGCGAAGTCAAGAGAGAAAGAAAATTCCGTCCACTCCTTCTCAGCATAACCATTACAGCCAAGCACAAGAGGGAAGAGAATTCAGCAGCCCTGCAATTTCATTTCCAATCACATTGCTGCCATCACCTCTTGCATCAATATGTCCAAGGGGATAGATTTTCATTCTCTTACTGTCTTTTAAAGCTTTAAACCTAATTTTACAGGCAATTCAGCTTTGAATCATTTGAAACACACTAAGAGTTCATTTAGGACCCTTTCATTAAGGTTCTAGGCCCTTTAGTTTCTCAAAAGGTGCTATCTTGGTCCGATAATTTGGAAAACTTATTCAGCTTTGAGGGTACCTGTGCATCCTTTTGGGAACGGCGAGCAGTTGCGAGCAGTTGCGAGCAGAACGAGCTAGATGGCGTTGGATATGATTGTACTCTTTCTAAAATAGAGCTCTAGTTGAAACCATTGAAGCGATTCCAATTTGGTATGGACACCTTTGAGGGAAACAACAGTCCTTTCGAAGAGGATGCTTATGATTCCATGACTAGGAATGTTCAAGCTATGATTTGACGGATCGAAAGCTTTTCTCGAAGTAGTGGATCGACGAAAAAGTTTGATGATGGGCTGAACGAATCAAGAAATGACGGACCAAGGGGAGATGATATAAATGAGGCTTTAGACACTGGTATGAATAACTCTTCAAAAGAGAATTTGATTGGAGAGGATTCGGATGACCCCAAGATTGGAATGAGCAATGACCTCAACATGGATGAGAGTCAAAATTTGCATCAAGAAGATCAAGTCGTTCAAGAGGATCGTTCGATTCCAAAAGATAAAGAACAAGATGAAATGTTATCTGACATCGGTAAATCTGAGATGGACAATGAAATTGATGGGTCAAAAGTGGGAATCAATTCGAAAGAAGGTAAACTTGAACATGAGCAAGACCTTCCAAAGAAACTGGAGGACATACCAAATCAGGAGACTGAGAAGACACAAACAGAATCTGAATCAATCCCACATGATGAGAATTTCGTTGACCAGTTGGCGCCTCAGAATAAGAAAATGGGGAACATTTTCGAAACATTTCGTCTGTCTTTAAAGCATAAATAATGCAAATACAATAAATAGACGATTTTTTTTCACGTGAGTCTCGGTCTCGTCTCGGTCTCGTCTCGGTTCGAAAATCAAGATTAGTTAGGTCCAAACTTGTATCACAAAGTTAGATACAAACCTGTGATGCAATGATGTTATAATAATTGAAATTACAAAATTAATTGCAATACCAAATATTCAGCTCGTAATTCCAATTACACCACCAAGAAATCGCAATTTTTTACACTGAATCACAAAGCTATCTTATTTATAAGCATTTATATTTAAACCAATGACAAAGATTTTCAATTGCAAATTACAATTTTGTTTTCACCTGCATACCAAATTGAATTATATTTACTTTCTCGTCTTTCCATTATCTCTCTTTTTGATCTTTTCAATTGATAAACCAAAAACAACCAATTTTTGTTTTTGCGCTTCTATCACGTTTAGCACTTCAAAACGCAATGCATATGAATTGGACTTTGTTTTTCATAATAATAAAGTTTATTGCAAGAATTGCGTCTCATTGGATATTTCTATATACAATTTTTTCTATACAAGTAATGTAAAGAGGTCATGGAGCCCATTCTGGGTTCGTGAGGCGCCATTCGAGGCGGAATATCCATTAGACAGAGGGGGTCGGGTAGAGTGGGATTTTTTTAATTTTTGAACTAATTTTGATACCAATGCCATTGTAATTAATGACATTTTGAAAATATTGACACAAGTCTGGGTAGAAACTTGTGCAAAGAGCATGAAAAAATAATTCGGTCTACTGGCTTCACTGCTTTCAGTCAGTTGCCTAGCGGAGCTGTACTAAGCAATTTTCCCCCTTTTTTCTGTCGTGCCAAACAGTGAAGTGAAATGAAGCCACTGATGACGTCACACTTGAAGGGGAATGCACGACTCACACAAAATCTGGCAAACACATTGACCAAGTCCCCGAGAAATTGTGTCAAGAATCCAGCATCTGTTCATATCCCTCAGAATGGCTGCCAAAGTGAGTTGTCTCGTATTTTTGGTTGGATTATCTCTGGTCGTGGCTGACGAGTTGATCGTGAAAACCATCAAGGAGCCCAAGAATTGTCCACGTCGAGCCAAACGGGGTGATCAACTCCAAGTACACTACGTGGGCCGACTCACTGACGAAAATGGCAAGATCTTTGACGAATCCAGACCAAGAGGACAGACCTTCAACTTTCAACTTGGAGCTGGACAGGTGAGCAGAGCGGAATTAGCCGAAAATGTCTTCATATTCATGTTAACTAATTTTGGTTTTATTTCAGGTGATCCAAGGGTACGAACAGGGTGTTCCTGGTATGTGCAAGGGAGAGACCAGAGTCTTTGTTGTTCCTCCCCATTTGGGATATGGCGAGCATGGAGTTAGCAATGTGATCCCAGGGGGCGCCACCCTTCACTTCACGGTGGAACTTATGAACATTGCTGATGGTCCTCCATTGAGAGATGAGGTTTAGATTTTGAAATTGTCCCATTGTGTTTGCTCTGAGCTTCCAAACTGAATAAAGATTGTTGATCTTTGCGCCACGTTTGTCACGATTCTTTTCAACTTGGTGGATTGCTCGCTCGCCATCCAGTTTATTATGAGAGTGAACAAATACTTGAAAAATATGCATAGGTGGCAAGTGTCAAATGGCGCCCAAAACAAAAAATTAAAATATAAGGAGTAACCCGCAATCAATGATCTGATCTTATTACCAACTTCAACCTCTACAATTGGTTAGACCTTGCAGTCAAATTAGACAATTTTTAGGGCATGAACATGCGACTTACCTAAACATATGCGGTTTTTCATTTGAATGAACATAGGTAAGACTCCTAAACTTGTTTGATACCAAACGTCCTAAATTATCGGTCATTTTTTGGGTTTCGTAAATCCGCATCAACATGACCATCTTTTATCAACTGGTACAAGTGTATTTTCTGAGAATTAGAATTACAGTTGTAATCATCAATGAACACTGCTTCAGAGCCATGCAACATGTATGAAGCGAAAATAGACGTAACAATACTTCTTGGTATAGGAATATTTTTTGAGGCTGAACAAAATAGAAAAATGGAACGTAACATCTTTGTATGTAAGAATAACTCACTATTTACAAATAATGTTTTTGTTGACGGACAATGTTTCAGTATTTGTGAAGTTAAAGGGAGTTGACGTGATTTAAAACCATTAAAGATTACAATGTTCCATAACTTGCATCTCTTGGAGCTTCATACATTTATGGTAAGGGCAATTGTATCAGTTACATACAGATATAATTGATTGATTCTTATAAATCGCCCTGTGAGTGACTGGGTTCATCCACGGTATCAAAAAATATGAATTAACTTCAAGGAATCATTGATAGAATCATGGGGCACGCTGTGTTGAAGGAAATTTAGTATAGAGAACGTTGTTGTGTCCAATTTCCTTGAACACAACATATCATTTGAAATTATAATTTCGTTGGCGAACTGTTGGCTTTTGGTTGAGATATGATAGAAAAAGAAATGGAATTATGATAGAGCACTTCCTTTTATTATCAAGATTTTAAAGGTAAAGTACGCGATATTTATGTCTGTCGAAGCATGAACTACGAATTTGAGCAAAATACTGGAATGTATGATGGATGTACCATTTTTCTGAGCTGTTGGTTACCCTTTGGTGCATGGGTAATAAAATGCAAGAACAGAACGAACGAATTCTTGCCAAGATTTAGAGCTCGATAAACTATACGCGAGCAAAAATCTGAATACATTTGAGCATCGATTTTTAACATTCTAGCTTGGGTGAACACGAAATTGTGGGAAGAGTTATGGTTACATCACAACTCATGGTACTGGAGATGGGTTTATCCTTTGTGATGATGATCTGTTCAAGCTATACGAGCTACAAAATCCAACTCTTTATGAAATTCACGTCAGTTCGTCATTTGCTATTCTTCAACCATGAAGTGCTTCAACTATTGGACCATCTTGGTGTTATCCATCTTTGTTGGAACCTTGACCGACGGAGAACCACAAGGATTTGGAATAAGTATGAAAAAACATATTTTGACTATATTTTAAATCATGAACCATAAAACTATTTGCCATAAGACTTCGTTTGAAATACTGTACTGCCAATTTGGGCATTAATTTGCTTTTGCTTGACTGAGATGTTAAAAAGACCCTTATGAATGATATAACACCAAAGAAAAGGCAAAATGAATTGAAAAAGCCAGTTCATTCCCAAAAAGCTCAACTCATTTTACTGCACTCATATGTTTAGTGACCCGTTTTGCTCTCAATATTGGATGATGGTTTTGAAGGGGAACAATCTTAGATCCCAAAAATACGTTTTTCCTCATTTGGAATTTCCTTGAAGTAAATAGATAAAATAAAATTTTTATGCTGTTTGTTTGTCAAGGAGTCGGTACATCACTGTTCCTTGCCACTTTTTGGCTGTCAATGTTATATATTGGTAGTTGTTTGCATTGAAAGACGGTTCAACACTATATCAAAATATTCATCTATTCCAAACTTTTGAAACAAATTGATAAATCATTCATAGTTCTGAGTCCCAAAATCCAAAGTTCTTTTAAATTTTCAAATCTTAAACGTTCCCTACAGCGCTAGTTCCAATGTGCATATTTTCCAGCGACTCTTAACAATTTATAATTTTAATCATTGAGTTTAACCCTGTTACAGACCCCGTCAAATCAGTTTTGGGAGCGGCTGTTGGCGGTGCTTTGTTAGGTGCGGCAAGTGCTCTGGCTTTGAGCAAAATCGCCGGAAATCGAAATCGGGGACGATCACGCTTCCGAAGTTCTCGATATCGTGGAAGAAGTTACGGAAGATATCATAGAGGTCGACGGGCCTTGCCCGATAACCTTGATGTTGTCGAGGATGGGGCTGATGTTTCTGAAGAACTAATCAATGAGGCTATGGAATATTTGTATTTGGCCTCTCAAATGGACGTGGATACTTGTGTGAAGCGACTTATCTGCCATGTGAACGACCCCAACGCCAATGACTTTCAATCGGTTTGATATTCCAAGAACCACTGAATATCTGGACATCGAGGCCAACTTACTTATGCAAATGAGACCTGGCTTGAAAAAGGTCGACAATTGGTGGCATTTTCTTGGCTTATCCACTTATCCGCTATGCCGCTTTCCCAACACTTGGTTGGTTTGTTCCGAGGGACTAGCAATTAAGCGATTAGGCGGACATGCCACGACAATATCTGCTCACGTTTTTCAATTATCAGCTCAATCGAATGCCGAGTGTAAAACTATGATTTCACACAGCTATGGATTGAAGGAAAGATACAAAGAATGAGCTCACCCTTTCGTGGCAAAACAAATACCAGAAAAGGGCTATGCTAGAGCACTAGGCTATGCTATTCATTCTGGGAGGGATTATGTACTGAGCTTTGAAAGAGCATAACTCTTGACTCCCATATTCGATCGAGTTGAAAATTAGAATTATTGTATCCAGCATAAGCAAACATTAATTTTCAATACAACCCCATTGATTCTATCTCACGAGCGTACAAGAGATCTTAATTCTCATAGCTTGCCTCGTCGTCCAGAGAAATTTCGAGGTTCTTAGATCTTCTGAAGATTTTCAATTGAATACCATGTGTATTTGATCTTGGCTATTTTTCTTCTCTAGGATGACACGACTCAAATGTTCACACAAGTTTTTGGAGCTGACGAGTTTGGCAACTTGGATTTTAGTTCCAAGACCGTGGATTTGGATTTGGCGGCTGAACTTGGGAAACAAATGGGTGCTGAGCAATGTGGAGTGGTTTATTCGCGTTGTGAAAAAAGCATTCAAGAAATCCTAAGAGAGACGGGAGAAGCTGAAAGAATCTTGCTTGAAGATGAAACCCTCCTGAGAGAACAAAACTTGTTGGAATCCTCAGATTAATCAGCTTTCCAAGGGATATTTCCCACACCGAAGTAATGAAAATGGTAGCAAATTTGGAATTGGAATCAAAGCATCAATGTAACATATTCTTTTACAATGAGACAAATAAGTTAAATATGGAACCTTAAATGAAGTGTATCAAAGAAATAAAAAGTTTCAATTACACTTTTCCAAATTGACTTCTTTCTGCTGTTTAAATTCTCCATGACAAATTGAAATAGTTTATCTGAAATTATTCAGACCGAAAGATTCCTCAAAATTAACGATACATAAATGTCCATTTACCACACGGATCCCTAGATAAATGTGATCCAAATATCATCCATTTTCTCGTTCGAAACTGAGTCAAGCGTGCAGAGAGAAGAGCATGAAATAAAATAAATGTTTTATGGTGGTCCTCAAGAGATGGTTTCACGTGTTTCTCAAGACAGCAAACAGTTAAGTGGCTCGTGCTCGAGATACCTTTTTCCATTGGGATTTTCCCCCATTCAGTGAACCCACTGGAAAGATGAGAATGTCATGCCAACCATAAATCTATTCATGGATATCTACGATCTAATAAGTAACATACGGTAAATTGGTATTTTCGACATCGTTCGAATCCCGGGCTTGCCGAGTCATAGTGGCCTTTGGCATTAATTTACATTCAGTAGTCAAGACTTTGACAGATTAAATAGGCGAACCTGAGGTCATTCCCGAGGGTGAGGTAAAAATGAAAGCTTGTTTAGTGTAGAGTTCTCTAGTTTAGTGGAGCGGCAATATCCCCTCGCAGCAGACAGCCTTTCTCAGATCACACTGAAGCGGCATCCTGACTCCAGAAAAAAAACAAAAAAAACCTTCTTTTTGTATCTTTGACAAAACGTTAATCCGTGGCTTGAAGGCTCTTCGAAATGATCACATGAACAAATACAATAAACTCCAAATACATTACCTTCCTGACGTCTTCGTTATGAACTTCATGGCTCTATTTTGGGCTAATGTGTCAAATCAAGCACCAAATTTTGTAATTTGTCAAATTTGGATTGAATGTAAGTCATTTAATGACGAAGCACAATTAATGAGCGTCTGCCATCACAAATGTATGATTTAAGCTTTCATTATTCATCGGGTATTAATAGAGCTAGTGGTAATGTCAATGGTAGTTTGTGACCAAGATAAAAATGAATTCTCACAAAAATGGGTTAATAAAACAATTGGCGTTAGGCCGATCTGATTCTGCCGTCATTTCTCAAGTGTGACGAGTTTTCGATTGAAGATCGAGATTTCACTCGTTTAAAAATAATGCAATGGTGTCAGTCAACTACTTTTATGCCTTGATTACATCTACTTATTTGAGATATAATCAAAAAGGTACACTTTTGTAATTTAGTTGATATGCAAAGCAAATTGAATGGATATTTGCGTTATTTTGTTTTTCGTATTTTACACCTGCCTGTTGCTTCTTTAGTACTATGTGAGATCGCGGACTTTGAGTCGTGCTGCGCAGGTGGACCGAAACTTGAAAAGCTCAATGCTGTTAAAAAAGGAGATGATTCTGATATTTTTGGTGGCTACATGTGGTGTACCAATATTGCGACGGACCAACGTGTTTTAAAATGCGCTAAAAAGTACTCAGGCTTCCTGTAAGAGTGAAATAAAAAACCAACTTTTCACCAAACCTCACATTTATGTCGGAGGGCCAGACCTAATCAAGGTTCAAACTTTATTTGTAGACCAATTTGAACCATCCCTCTTGTCTCGCTTGACTCCATGAACACGTAATTTACTTTTGAAAAATTGGCATGGTTTTGATTTGAGCAAACTCATAAGCCGCTTTGATGATCGGTATCGAAGGACGCACGTTTGGGATTTTTATGATTCCCGCTCTGACCCTGAATTACCGTTCCGACGCGGCCAGTCGTCCAAACTAAAAGCGTCGTCTTGCTCTAGTCCAAAACAACAAGAGCAACTTACGAGAGGGAAAAACCAAAAGACCTTTTATGACTAGCATCAGAAGATGTTTGAAGGATGGTAGAGGCAACCAATCAACAAACCCACCAATCGATCAACCATGGGAATCCAGACCAAAGCCAAGAAACAACTAGATTCTACACGCAAGCTTAAGTGAAAACATGTAAGAATGGGTGACAGCACCAAACACCGACACCGTTCCAAAACATTTCGAGAAAAAATGCCACAGTATCAGAAACTTCAATTTTTGGAAAGATTCTTCACCTCTATATCAGAATGACCCGATGGAAGTGAACAAAATGATATGCCATGGACAGAATCAAGGCTCAATGTGACCTACCTTATGCCAAACTGTTAATGAATAAATCCCAGATAATTGGAGCGTTTTTTGATGATAAGCTTACAAAATTTCCTTTTAACACCAATCTTCTTTGGACTATTCCATGATTCATCTGATTTCAATTGGCCTAAATGGTTTATGGGGTCCTTAATGTCATCGCTGCTAAGTCTTGTTGAAGCGTCAAAAGTGATCTAATGTCCGCAAAATTGCTGCCTTGTTGTCATTGGTTGAGCGGGCTCAATTCTGAACCAATCCCTGACTTTGTTTAGATTAGTGACCTCACTGAATGGTTGGCTAATATCAAATTTCTGTTTTGTTAGTAACATTTCTCTTTGTAAGAAAAACGATTAATCACTTTCAATTAGATGGTGATATGATCAATGATGGATAAAGCATTTCATTATTTGGCCCAAAAGTTAATCAATCGTAGGTCTAGATATAAGCATTTCACAAAGTAATCGAGCATGGCATAAAGTGTCATTTATTCTACAGTATCCTACGTATTCATTCATTCAAATATCAATTTTTGGGTGGATTGTTGGGCGCTTGCGGTTGGACCTTCATATATTTGAGCGTCTGATGAACTTCGGAGACCAAATCTTGCATCATAAAGGCCGCTTCTCGTTGCTTGGGCGACAAAATCCCGGGCGATCCGTCGCGAAATCGCCAATCTGACCGATTCACCAGTCCATAGCTCTGAAAGGGATCCAGGGTCAAGCCTTGATTCAATCGGAAAGATCGTCCAATGGGGGCGGGACCACGGCGCTTCCGGAGCCAAGAATCCTTCCGCACTTCATTTTTGGGGCCGTGTCCGGGTTCTTGGCCGTATAAACGCTCTTCTCTACCCATGATTCGGGCACTGGCGTGAAATGCTCGAGCTGAGATCCATCCCACACCCAAACGACCACAAGGAACTTGGGCCATGATTTCAGAGAGAACTCGAACACGATTTTGGGACAGCAATGTTTATTATTAGCGCGACACCACAGGCAGTGCCTCCAGACATTGGAGATCAAAACGCGCAAGAAAATTCGCCTAAAGTGCAAGAAAAGCGCAAGATTTTTATTTCCACGTGGGAAAGCTCAAGAAAAAGCGTAATACTCCAAATCCAAGCTTTCAAAAGTACTAAAAACTAGGACAATTTCAAAAAAGTGCTTAATTATGTCTCTTACTGTCTTGCATGACTAATCTTAGTTAAAAATAGATGTATTTTTTGTTCTCTGATTCATTGGATGTGTTTTATTGAATAGTGTACATTTTAATAAGTAGAGCTCGGCTAAAGGTGCTGTTTTCAGCCTTAAAGTTACAAAATTATTGTGGTAAAAGTCACAAGTTTTTTTTTGGTAAAAGTTGCAATATTGTTTTGGTTAAAGTTGCAATATTGTTTTGGTTAAAGTTGCAATATTGTTTTGGTTAAAGTTGCAATATTGTTTTGGTTAAAGTTGCAATATTGTTTTGGTTAAAGTTGCAATATTGTTTTGGTTAAAATTGCAATATTGTTTTGGTTAAAGTTGCAATATTGTTTTGGTTAAAGTTGCACTTATTCTATAAAATTTGCCACAAAGTTGACATGTTCTAGCCTAAATATATCATTTTGTTACATGAAAATATCAAATGAGGCCAAATTTATGTCTCAAATCGCGACAAAAGCTCCTAATATTAAGCTTGTCTTTTTAACCATGTCTTCCTTTAGAATACAGTTTTGAATTACACTAATTTTGGAGAAAAATATTAGGACTAAAAATACTTGGAAAATAGCATTTTTTCACAATAAAGAGACAAACACCATAACGGTTGTAAAAAATTGGTCATGCAAGATGTTCTCATAATGGAGACAGTCACTTAAACCCAGGGATGGGGAGTTACTGTAATTGCAATTACAATTAAGTAATTTCAGATACAATTACATTTAATTGTAAAAGTAATTAATTACATTTTTGGGCCAAGTAATTGTAACTGTATTAAATTACTATGTAATGATTGACGAATTTTCTATTACAAATTACCAATTACATTTCATAATATTACTTCCTCAAATAAACAAAAAACCAATTTATCGGTTTTTACTTGCAAATTAGTTATTTTGTCATCAATTTGCAGTCAATGTGATGCCACGAACAGGTAGCCCTTGTCACAAAACACACCCAAGCTTTTAAGTTTAAATACTTCAAAACTAAAAGAGCTTTTGACTATAGCTTTTGTGTCAGGATTTAGGGCTTTTCACGACCAAGGTAAGACAAATGAAGTGGAAAAATAAAGTTTTAAAACATTGTTATACTTGAAATATGTGTACAAAGCTCGTATTTTCTGTAAAAGAAAAATATGCCTTGTGATTGATGGTAAAACATTTTTGATATTTAAGCACGTTCATAAGCTTTTGGTTTTTGTAAATCACTCTTCAATATTAACCTTTCAGGCATTATGAGTTGCCAGTTATTGCATAGCTACTTAAAAATGGCAGATCTGTTTATTTTTATCATTTTGAAAAGGGTTTTGGTGAAAGAGACGGAATAATTGTAATTGACATGTAATTGTCAAGTAATTGACATGTAATTGCAATTGAAGTCAACTACATTTTTCATGAAGTAATTGTAATTGTAATTAATTACATTTTTCAAGTAATTGACCCAACTCTACTTAAACCTTAAAACTTAGCGCTCACTTATTGGAGAGTTTACTACATGAAAGAAATAATATAGTCATTCAAAACACACAAACATGATTACAAGTACATTCAGGGCTCCACAACAAAGTTTAACCACCAATGTTAATCTTAAATTGAAAAAAGACTACCATGAGAGAAAAGTCCCCATTGTGCATTTATTGTGTAGAACTTTTTTCTTTTTAATTTTAGATTGATCATGCTTTTAAGTTTCATTATTTTTGGAACATTCCAAATGAAAAGCTTCTTTCCCTAGTCGATCTTAAATTGAGACAAGCACGGAACTTTCCAAAGATCTCACAAAAGTACGTTTTTATGTACAAAATTTGGTGGCTTAATAATTGGCAGTTTCTAAACAGTAGAAACGTTTAATTGACTTTGAAATGGCAGGCTCATATGTTTTTTTGAAACTCTGAATGTTCAAATTCATTGGAAATTGGAAAGAAATTATGTTTCGTTCAAAAAAATTGATGGATAACGCCTCAAATTTGAACAAAATCGCAAGATTTGGAAGCACTGACACACGTGACTGCAGCGACAACGGACAGTACAAGAACCTTAAAAAACCCAAACAAACTCAAGCTCAAGACAAGACAAGATGGCCAATATGACTTTACAATCACAGAGTTAACTATGCCAGGGCTCTGGGCCATTGAATTTGTGTTTTGATGGCTAAAAATTACTCCAAGTGTTCGAAAATGATAAATTACACTTAAAATAATGAAGTTAGTAAAAAATCTGGTTTTTCTTCAACATAAGCTGCTTGGCTTTTGGGTTTTTGAAAGCTTCTCAATCTGGCTGTTGTGGTGAACGTCAAGGAGACGCTTCCTCAGTGTTTCTGTAAGCGGTTTGTCACTAGAATGGAATATTAAAATAATAAGTTCTCCTGTTTTTTTTGTTCTTCTTTATCTACTATCTCTATTATCATCTATTTATCTATCTATTATTTTTAACCAATACTCTATCATACACTATGTGTTTTGAGTGGTGACCAACAATATATACAAAAATATGTGATTTGAAAGCTCGAAACCTTATTTGTGATGGATACATGAGAAAATTCCTAGTAAATAAATAACTAGTCCTGAAATAAATGACGCCGACTCTTGTTACAGCACAGTCACGCTGAGCTAGAATATGTCAACAAAACGGCATGATGTAAATCAAATCTGAGAACGAGGAAGTCATACCTTATTTCTGTGGAGAATTATTTTCAACAATGTCTTCATCGGACCCTGATGATTCGGCTGAACCTCTGACACCCGTGGTCGACCCCGTTTTACCACCCAGACCTGTGCCGAAATGCCGGCGACGATATCCAGTGTCTCAATATTGTAATGGGAGTTCTCGGCTTCCCTCTCAGATTTCACTCAGTCACAGTCTTCATCGATCAAGGCGGGATTTGCTCGTCCATCGGATCGTGGAAGCCGCTCGTCAAGGTCAAATCGGTCTAATGCTGCGTCTGTTTCGGCCCTTCCTCGAAAATTACGCGCATTGTGGTTCCTTGGCGGCTTATGCCGAGGTCACGGCCGCTTGGGTCGATTTCATTGACCTTGTGATCTTCAAATCCACGGCGCCGGATAATCGCGTCCGATCTGAGATTCGTAAACGTCTCTATGAGAAGGTTCATATAGGTCAGATGGCGTTGTATAGTCGCCGTGCCGAGTATAGAACCTGGCCCGAGAAACTGGATTTGAGTACGCAAGATGGACACGTGAACACGTTTTTGGAAACCCAAGATGATCATGATTCCTTGGCCGAGGATTCAGTTACAGAGTCTTTTTAAGCGTTATTAAAAATCATATGGGAAACATTGTTGTTTAAAAATAAAATTATGGCGTTTCCATATGGCAGAACAGACCAATACGTTTGAGTTTGTTCACCGGCCCGGATGTCATTGTAGATTTATTGGACAACCCTTTGAGCTTCCGTCTCACTTTGAAATCAGTGGTACGCGGTTTTAGGCACTCGCCAATCTTGGAATGACCACCCATTCCATCGTAAAACTTCTTCTATCCACGAATTTCTGGAACGTTTGACTCATTTTAGACCCCGCATTGGGGGGGTGCGGAGTTATTTGAGTTTGATCGGTTCATTTTTGGCCCAAAAAAGCGAAAAAAAAAACGATTCAGGTATATAAAAACTCTAAGACCCAAAAACATGATCTAAATTTTTGATGCCACAACATAAAAATTCTTCATTCATCTATGTTTTGTCATAGCATGTCAAAAAAATATAAATTATTTCCTAAAACACACTAAAAATTTAGAATATTTCAAATTATGGCTTTTGGATTATGAAAGTCATATTGGCATATTCTGGTCTATTTGGCTTTGGTCCTTCGAGAAATATAGAATTCTCGCAAAATACGAAGACACACACGTCTTTGCACCATTTTTTAAATTTAAATTTGAAAGCTTAATCAATTGAAACAGTTTTTTAAAAATATGCTATTTTAGTGTGTATTAAATATTAATATATATTATTTTGACATACTTTGACGCTATATGCTATGTGCAAAAAATTATACCATTTCCTTGAGAACTTATGAAACTTCATATGAAAACTTGAGTTTTCATATACACGGAACATTTTTTCACTTTATAAGGCCAAAAATAAACCGGTTAAACTCAAATAACTCAGCAGCTGAGCAACATATTTTCAAGCAATTTCGATTCAAAAGGTATCTAAATCTGCTCTATACGTGTACAGCATAGATTTTCTATGCAAAAAATGATTTATTTAATAGGTTATTAGATATACAACTTTTAATCTAGACCTGACTGAGAAACTCAGTATATCAAAGTTGTTCCCTTTGGATTCCTGGGTCTGAATCACATTTCAAAGTATTTGGGAATTTCCATAGAAACTTGATATGTATTTTTCAGTACCGTGTACATTTATTTTAAGGTATGGCTCCGCGGAATATCAGACTAATCGTAACATGAATGTTTTTTGAGGATATTTAATTAACGACTACGTGTCATTTCTTTAGCCTCTTGTAAGCCCAGACCAAAGGCGATGATGTGCAGGATCTTGATCTCTCGGAGAAGACGGTCAAGTCTAAATTGGCTCAATTCTGCAAATA
The DNA here is from genome assembly GCA_010645155.1 of Tigriopus japonicus. Taxonomy (NCBI): domain Eukaryota; kingdom Metazoa; phylum Arthropoda; class Copepoda; order Harpacticoida; family Harpacticidae; genus Tigriopus; species Tigriopus japonicus. The sequence continues at coordinate 2,023,512 of CM021315.1, forward strand.
TTATGAATAAGCGATTAGATCTTTCCTGACGACAAGGAATCTTGTATGAATACCAGTGAGAAGCACAATATCATGCAAGGAAAAGAATTTAGTGTCCACCACAGGCGTTGGAGGATGCGATGGAGGGGGAGAAGGCGAGGAGGGGTAATACCACAGATCATATAATGACTAGATGTCGCATTGGCCGGTACCGTCGGCGAGAGAAAAGGGGCACCACTTGGCCCAGCTGCGCTAGCTTCAAAATCTCAGGGCGACCGCGTGCTCAGAAGTAACGACGTTCGCTCGCGTCAAGAACAAAGTACGTACAGTACGTTGAGTTTGTTCAGGATTTGGCCACGCTGGCAAAATTTTGAAAAGTTCGAAATTCCCACCATTTTGGGGTGTAGTGTTATGTACCAGCTGATGAAGCAAAGTTGTCCACCTTTTTCTCGCATGAAGAGAGGTCTAGCCAATAGCCATTATATGGTCTGTGGCGCTAACCTTCTGTATTGAGTCCTTCAAGCGCAACCAGTGAAATGGAAATCACGTGCAACCTTTGAGCTTTGATGCACAAAATTTCTGTTCTAATGTGTCCAATATTGACTTGTCAGATTCAAGGTTGATTGGCGATTTGCGGGGCCAAACATTTAATCGACACGCAACCTTGCCACAACAATAATCAGCTGTTAGTCGGTGGTTGTAGTTTGCGAAATCTAAGCGGCAACACAAGTGACAATGGAGTCCAAAATAACAATTAAAGGTGGTTTTGACGCCATAACAGTCCCTGACGGTCATTTTCGGAAGACAAACATTGAAAAAGGAGACGAGATCCAACCTCACATTTGCTCCATAGAAGAAATACGCTCAGCAAATCACACGTCCATCCACGGCACGATTTTGAGGACTACAAGTATAAAGAAAGACGAATATGATATTTGGATTGAGCTGGATAGTAATCGAATGCTAGTCTTTGGTGAGGGTCACTCAAAATGCAGTTGCCAAGCCGGGGCAACTGCCCAGTGTAAGCATGCTGCTGCTATTATTCAATGGGTGAATACTGAAAGATGTGAGTCGAAAACGGATGACACCCAGCAATGGAAAACTCCATCAAAAAAACAGCAGGAGTTGTACCCGAAAGGCAAGAAAGTACAAGTATTGATGGGTTTAAAGAGAACAGATGTGGTCAATTTTAAGAAGACAGACGAAGAATTGAAGACCATTAGAAACGATTTGGAGGAATTTGGTTTGGAAGATAGTTCGTTGTACAAGTGTTTAACTGTTGAGAAGAACATTGAACCACAAATTTTCGACGCTGAAGATCTTCCCATGAGACTTCATTCACTCTTTGATACGACGGTCTTAGTTCCTTCAAAGCCTGAACTTAAAGACGACATTGCGTTTTACATTGATAATGTGGAGTGTGATTTGGAAAGAGGCAAATCAATATTTTCTCTAACGACGAAACAATCTGAATGCCCTGGCTGGTTTGCCGCACGAAAGTTTCGCATCTCCGCGTCCAGGTTAGTGAATAACTGGTAATGATTTGATGGTAAATTATAAAAATACAACAGAAGTAATATTTGAAAATCTCGAAAGAATATACAAATTAAATTGAATGTAAAAGTTAAATACCAACATGAAGTATTTGAAATGTGTGTTTTTCAATTTTAAATATTAACTTATTTTTATAAAACAACACATTTGACTGGATATTTTGTAACATAATTCAAAGAGGCGTTTTTTCATTCTTCAGGAATGGAAACCTTGTACCCCTTATTCAGCTTTTTCATTAATGTAGACCGGATGTTAGGTGCACTAATTCAAGTGGCTCAAGTACACTAAAGTATAGTGTAAATAACCATGCTGGAGCGTAGTCTCTGTTCATAACCTGCCTTTTATTTGCACCTAATGTACAGAGATACCTGAGCCTTGGCTATTTCCCAGGCTTAAGTTCATGTATTTAGGATTCCGAAAATCCGTGAATTTTGTGGAAAATTGATGATATTTTTTTGTATTTCTATGTCATATTTCAGAGCTCACAAAATCTGGAAAGCCCGAAAAACTGAAACAAGATTGAAATACTTTTTCGAGTCCATTCCTGACCTGAAAAGTCTTAGATATGGGAGAGAAATGGAGAAAGCTGCAATCATTAAATATGAAGAGGTCACCAGGAATAGGGTCTACGCTGCGGGTCTAATTATCAAAATTGGTCAACCATGGCTGGGTGCAACTCCTGATGGAATAGCAGAGGACGAACATGGCCACCTTTATGTTCTGGAGATAAAGTGCCCGAGTTCATGTAAAAATGACGACATTAATTTACCATATGTTAAAAATGGTAGGCTCCAAAGATCTCATTGCTATTTCACTCAGCTACAAATTCAGCTTTACTGTTGCAATTTGAAATGGGGCCATTTGTTTGTGTTTTCAGAGGCCGATTTTAAGCTTGTTAAGATCAAGAGAGATGATGCATTTCTTTAGGAAGTAATTCCAAAGCTTGAACAGATGTATTTTGAAGATATCTTACCAGCTATTCAAATCTGATTCAAACTTGGAAATACTCCCCTCATTAAGGAATAAATATTTCATTTCAGACATTATTTGTCTTGTTTAATAAGTTCAGGCAAGATGTTGCAAAAAGCACTCACAATGACCAGTATTCTGTCGTAACATTGCAACTGACATGTTTGAGCATAATTTAAAATTTCAAATGTTTTCATTCTTGCAATTACTCTCTCAACATGGATTCTAACTGAGGCACTTTCGTATCCTGAGCGGTTTTCTTGTTCTGAAAATTGACGATTTCCCGACTTGAAAGGAGGCATCACCAGAGTTCCACCAGCCTCAGTTAGCTTAGTTTCGATGTGGGGAAATCCTTTGTCGGCTAATATAACATCACCTAAAATGACAAGCCATGATTTAAGTGAATTTGCCTCTCACAGTTTTAAATAAAGCTTTATAATTTGAATAAATCCAAATAAAAAATACTGACAATTGTCCACTTGGATTCTAAGTTATTTTTTTGGCCAAACAGCTTTTAACGGAAGTAAGCATCAATTTTACCTGGCTCAATTAGATCCAAAATTCCACTATTCACCGTAATCTCTGTGTCTGTAGTTCGACCACCATATGCCGAACTGACAAAAGTGATCTCACCACTGGGCGCTATTCCCACCAAGTACTTCAATGTAAATCTTGATTTGTAATTGCTGTAAAATTGGACCCTGAGTGGAACAGTTTTTGGTCTTTGGCATTCCAATTCACTACAATCCAAAATACATCGTGTATTTGGAAACAACGCTTTGAATGAGGCTGGCATTCTGGCTTGGATTGTAGTTTTGTCAAACCATATCACCATGGGTTGAGTAGTTTTGTAAACGAGCTCAAGTGTATTCAGAAACACTAGCCGGGCAGTTGATCGACTAAAATACATAATGTTTATTTATAACATACACTTTAGCCCATTTAGTACTGTACTCACGTGACATTGAACATGCCTCCAAGAACATCATAGGAAAGGTTGAGTTTCAATTTTATAAGCACAACGTTGATTTGGTCACAGTTTGAAAGGCTTCGTGATGTGTTCAATTGACTGTCACATTTTGCAATAAGGAGTTGAAGCATATTCCGTGGGACACCACAAAAGGCCCGGTACTGTCTTTCAGAATAACTTGAAAGCATCAAAACTTCTTTGCGCAATACTGATTCTTGGGTCATTGTTGTTTTCGATTCAACTTTCACATTGTTCGTTTGAGTTATTTTATTTCTCATGGACTTAACCTTGTATTCTTTCGACAACTTTCGTTTTTTCGAACCCTCTTTCTCCTGCCAACATCTTGGCGTCTGAGTACCATATCCCAAGGCAATTTGGAGTGGACTTTCGAGGAGGCAAATATTCTGGGATTCATCCTGTATCGGTGGATTACTTGGTTCAGACTGGACCGATAAGGTGGAAAGATGTTCTGGAATGTTCCTCTCATGCAAAAGGGTTTCCTCCAATACCTCCTTCAAGTTTACGATTTCTTCCAACTGTTCAGCTCTTTTGGAGTTTAAATCTTCCATCAAAGACACTTCTTCTAAATTTGAATCTTCTGAATTTGAATCTTCCGTCAAAGATATTTCCTTTTTCAAAATTAGTCTACGTTGTCTTCTTTGAAATCTAGCCAAATCAACATCACTTGCCTGTTTTTGATGATTCGTCGGAAAAATGGTTGGCACAAAAGAAGGACTGTCAGGATCAAGGCTTTTTTGATTCCCAAAGAAATGCTCAGAACAAATTCTTGAATTGGACGAGGGTTGCCAGAGTTTTTTATCCTTATCAAGACGATTCACCGCAACAATCCATTGCCTGGTTTGTATTGGGTTTTGCTTTGCAAAACTATAAAATGTCAAATTCGCTCCTGAGTCGGTTTTTGGTCTGAAGAAGACGAACATTTGTTAACTAACAAATCAGTAACAAATGAAATAAACATATACCTTCCTTCCCTGTTGTGGCAATTTACAACACAACAGTAACGTCTTCCATATGTCTTTGGGATTAGTTTGCTTGCATAATTGTGATCGGAAGCAATTGACGATAGCAACAAGTCGCATCTCGAATGAGATTGTGTGGGTGGACCTCCTCTTCCAATGTCTTTGATGGCGTCAAAACCACCTTTAATTGTTATTTTGGACTCCATTGTCACTTGTGTTGCCGCTTAGATTTCGCAAACTACTACCACCGACTAACAGCTGATTATTGTTGTGGCAAGGTTGCGTGTCGATTAAATGTTTGGCCCCGCAAATCCCCAACTCACCCTGAATCTGACAAGTCAATACCTTTAGAAGCTCGAAAATGGGTCACATGTTTGTGTCAGGGTGCAATTTCTGGAGCTGTATGACTAAGGTGACCTCCCAGGTCTAGCCATTATATGGTCTGTGGGTAATACAGGGTACACGAATTCATCCAAACCATGTACTTGTGGCGAGGTTGAGGTGTGTTAGTACAGCACGTTGGGCGCCGGTTGGTTTTAAGACAGATGTTGTTAGCAATGCAAGCCACTAGATTCACACAACTTCTTTGTTAGTCCTCTACTTGTACACAAAATATCAAATTCCTGTACGACTCATTTTCTTACCTTTTTTCTATCATATTTTGCTAATGATCAAATAATTTTGAACCCTGAAATATTCCAGGCCTGCCAAATCGATCTTACTTCTAACCAATATTTCAGTATTTTTGGGGCGGAGAAAAACAAGCCCTTTTGAGCACTTTATTATGAACCATAAATTTCCAAATGACTTTTTCATTGCTAAAGCATTGAAATGGCAATCTTTTTATTTTCTGACCCTGACCTAACTTTTGAACTCTGATCGATACAAATTGGCAACCCTCAATTGAACAAATAATCTGGAGTCTAACATTTGAAAATGGGCACATGCCAATGCCAAGCGTTTTTAACACTCGAGGATAAAAAATGCCGATTTTAGCATAGAGAGCATGTCATACACGTGTCGACGTAATACTACAAAAGGTCTTGTACCAAATGACGGGAAAAGTAGGAACAAAAAGTGTTTTATCGCGCAATAGACGATTAATGAGTTTATTGTCCATAAAAGAAAATTTTAGCAAATTGAAACTGAAAATAGCCGGGATTGGCTTGAATAGGACATGTGTGAGGTTGCTTCAAGTGAGCGTTTTAAATCATTCCGCGGGCGGCAAAACAGGGCCGTTGGCTGTGCTGTGCTGCTCAGCCCATTTTGGCGAATCCAAGTTTTTCCCATTTTAACGTGCATTTGATGATTCTAGGTCCCTGGAAACGATCTAAATTTTACGTTTTGATCCCTCTGCTTTCACTTGGTTGAAAATATGCCCAATTTGTTTGCTAGAAAATGATACAGAAAAGATTAGATCTTAAAAGAAAGAAGCGTTAAAAAATAATGCATTTCTCTGTATGTTAAGTACTTTGAAATATTTAAATGATTCTATGGAACCCACTGAATAAATCAGCATCTTTATATTAGTGT
>CM021315.1:2054947-2113629 GCA_010645155.1 Tigriopus japonicus
CCGATTTGTTTACGTCTTTTGACTTTATATTCAGGTGGCTCCCTCTTGAAAGTCAACTTTGATTTACTTCCTCAACGGTCCTCACTCGCAACCGCAACTCCCCCTATAAACACGACAAATCCTTAAACTAATTTAGTAGGATTGATCAATTGAAGACTTAGGATTACGCCAAAACATCAAAATTGTTTTTACCATAGGACAGTGCATCATCTTTTCATAGACATTAACGTTTTTCTTGACCGAAGGAGTTTTACGGAGACTTAAAAATCCACCACTAGATGGAGACAAAACAAAGGTTAAGTCTCCGAAAATAAGAGTTAAACTCGTCTTGATCTTGTTGCTATAATCACAACTTATTTCTTAAAATAAATTTCTCATCATATTTTGAGTCTATTAGAGGTCAGCTGCGATGCTGTTATGTTTAAGAATTGCTAACCATAGTGTGTGACCATAAAGTAGGGTAAAAATGTCCCATCGAAACACTCGAAATTGTTTTTACCGCTAGATGGCCCTGATTATCACTTCATCTCATCATTGAAGCCTAACTTGGCGTCTCAAAAAAGGTGATCAATTTGAGGACACGAGATGCCACTCCAGCTACTTTAGATTAAGCAAAAGTAGTTCCACATTAGTGACAAAAACACATGTGTTCTTAAAAAAATACATCTTCAATACAGCAACTTCCTTCTAAACGACAAAAATGCCAGTTTTCTCTTACTAACTTCATTCTAATGGAATGCGAGTTTTAATTACATCCCTCTATTGTTTGACCTTTGAAATGGACTCATGCCATCCTGTTCTTTATCCAAAAGAGTTGACAAAGAATGTCGGCTCTCTTTTTTATGACTAATTTTTCCAATATCGTTCTAAAAGAAAACGAAAACTGACGAGAAAATGCTTATTCGCTCAAGTTTGATTTTAAAACGTTTTTTAGGCTCTCTTTGGTTTTGCCGCAATTGTTCATGTGTTGGTGCACATTTCAAAGTACTGTTAAAATCCTCCAGAAAATGCACGTGGCCTATAAAATAACTTCCATTTCTTTTTTCCGTTGAAGACTCCTTTCTTTGCAATGTTTTAATTGATTTCTTCTTGACTTTCTGACTTCAGCATTGTTGTCTTGGCCCTCCATTGGAAATTAACCTTGCTTTCTGATCTTACACCCAAATATTCGAGCAAGAGCTCTCGAAAGAATCCCAAATTTATCCTGAAATGATTAGGGCTCACTGAGTCTCATTATCAAGCTTCCTGAAAGGAACACCATTGAGGAGAAAAAAAGGAATCTAAAAAATAAAAGCGAACTAGAAATTCCCAAGAATGCCACAACCCCACTTAGTCGGCCTTCAACTCCGCTCAGAAAGCCGTGTTGGCAACGCGTGCCCGGAGGGGCCTTTTTCTTACTCTTCATCCTTCGCCTTCATTTCTTGGCCTTCATGGGTGGTTGTTGGTTTTTGTTGTTGGTAGAGGACCTTTTATAGAGAACGTTCTCGCGAGTGCGAGATGCGAGAGTGAGAGCGCTGATGGACCTTTCTGCATCCAAAGGCCGAGATGTGGAAGCCTTTTTCGCCTTCTTTTTTGGCGGAACCATGGGTATAGTTTGGGGATTATCAACAGTTGGAAAGAAACGGGACGTAAAATCGAATGTGTTGTTGAGAAAGGCTTGTTCGGCATTAAATCAAGACCGACAATTTGAGGTGATTGTCCCCGGAAGCTCTGGCCTTATCGCGGTAGTTGGGTCATGCTGAAGTAAAAGCCTCATTTGCATAGGGGTGAATAGCCAGTGAGTGACAGTGAGCCTTTGAGACCGGATGATTGGAATCTGAGAAGGCTTTTCGCGATTGGCCTTGAATATAACCTTCCTAAGATTTCCTGTGAACGGAAGCGAGCTACTCGTCAACATCCCACGGACAGACAGATTACACCTGATCCCCCTTTGGGCTGGGAATGATCAAAGAAACTTGTCCACTCATCAAATGAAGCCATCAGCTCAGGCCAACCATGACGGACACTAATTGTACTGTGCCTTTCTCGATGGTTTCCACACACTTTCCCCCTAGAAGAAATCAGAAAACACATCCTGAGCTCGAAATCCCAAGAAGGATCGTCATCGACTTGATGGGTCTTCTCGTCTGTGAATGAATTGACTGCCATTTATAAGTGTACCTTGAAAAGCCATTCATTCCTGTTTTTGCGACGAAACTTTTGGGAAACGGTCTGAGTCCCCTTTTACCGAGTGTTCGTCAGTTTCAATCTTGGGTTAGTTCGCAGTTTTCACGGCCTTCGTCCTACAAAGGCTAAAGGACAGAATGTCTTCGACAAGGTCAGAGTCAGAGGAGAAAAGGAAACTTCTGTTGGAAATGCGTCTCCTTCATCATCAGGTCTCGGGTAAGAAAGCCAGACTAAAATACCTTTTGGGGTCCCTTTTTATTGGGTGCATCTGGTCATTAATTGGAAAGACGTGTGTCAGATAATCTTGATCGTATGTGGAATGGATTGCACGGTTCAGTTAGCTGTTTTAGTGATTGAATAACGAGTTTCATTCGTTGAAGTATTTTTCGTCTCGCAAACGTTTTTCGGTGGTCCATCATGTAATGTAAACACTTTGAAACGACTAACAAACAATAACAATCAGCCCAGAGGGTATCAAGGTACAGCAATACACTCTTCAATCATTTGTAAATAAGCTCGTGCATCATTTTGAGGGGCAATCTCTTGGGAACTCAATTATGTCTGATTGGAATAAGACGTGAATCTAAGAAAAGAGTGTATCAAATGAGCTTCAAAAATGCCATTTCATCAAGTAGGCCCTGCAATGTGTCGTTTGAGGATAACATTTAATAAATTCTAAATTAGAGTAAAGAATATCGTCAGTCGATAGCAACTTTATTTTTCCGCAAGCTATCTTTTTTTCAAGAGACATTATTTAGTGAATGTTTTTAGTCAAAGTTGGATATAACCATGCTCAATAGAAAAATATCTCTTGATATAAGAGAACTCTGTAGTCTAGGAAAATTTAGCAAACAAAGTCTCTGGATTTAAGAACACACCTTTTTTATGAATATTGTTTTTGCACCAACTTTGAGTTGTTTTGGTCAGAGACAAAATCATTTTCATCTTCGGATTATTTTCGGAAATCGAGTACTTTTACATCCAGCTTTAACTATAATGATTCTAACACTCCGATAAGACAGTTTGTCTACAGTTCCAGACAAATATTTCTTGCATCCGTTTTGTTGCTTTGATTGACCACAAATGATTGCAAAATCAAATATTAAACGCAATTTGATTACGACATCTGATCTCGTCAACATTTCATAACTTTTGCCTTCGTTTTGAAACCGTCATTTTCAGTTTTTTTCCTTCTTTTCCAAAAAGACAACAATTTCTGTGCGGAAGCATTACTTGGTCCCATTTTTCCAGTTTTGGACTCCTCAAAAAGCAAAAGAACACCATTCCCAAATACGTAAAATAATCTATTCCCCATGCATTCGATCGAGATGTACCTTGTTTTTTATTGCTCCTTGTTTATTCTGGCCTCAATTCGACACAAAGCGCAAAAAATGCTCGGCAAGAAATCTCAGGGCTTTCAGAAACAAGGAAAAAACTTGACGCCAAATGCGCTAAAGGGACATTGCTTCCTTTTTGAACCAAAGGTTTAGAAATATCCTGGCTTGTAAAGCATTCCATTCATTCTTGAGCAAGCTCAACTCTCTCATGTGTGTGTTCAACCAGGCCTCGATTTGATATTGACCAAGATTGATGATCAGGCGAGTGCGACAACAACACGGGGATCTCGAAGCTCTCTAGACGACGGAGACCTGCCAAAGATTATGATACCACGTACACGGAATACGCCTAATATGTAGGTATACGTATGTACAGTAGGGAAGTGTTGTCTATTGGGCAAAGCTCTTGGCAACTCACTATGATTCATGCTGAGAGAGAGAAAGAATCAAGGAGTGTATCGACGCAAGAAGCACTGAATTTCCTGGAGTGGAATGCTAGTGAAGAGATTTTGATTTCCATTAAGATCAAATCAATTCGTCCGTCTGCAAATGAGACCTTGTTTGACGGCAAATTTCAATTTTCAGCTCGATCGAACATTGGAATCATATTTCAAATTTCTATTTCAAATTACAAATTCATAACTTTTGCTATTTTATTGCTATGTAAAAAACAAAAGTTATTTCAAATTCCAGCGTAAATTTTACTAAGAGTGAATGAATTGTAGCCCTCAGCCCTCTTCTGGCTTCCTTTTTCCTTCTCTTCCTTTGTCTTGCCACAAAAGGGCAACCTCAGTCTTTCAATGCTCCCTTCAGTACATAGGCTTTGGAAGGCATTCTTTTCACTCAGGCATTCCATTGAGCTGCAAACTAAAATACCTAAACTTAGAAAGATCTTATTGCAAAAGCCCTATTGTAAATCATAATTCTTATCGCCAGCCTCTCACTCCAAAAAAATCAGTCTTCTCGTTTGACACCTTATAGGACAGAATTGGGATAGCTGAATCATTTGGAGATCTTCCATTGGTTCTTTTTAGTGAACAATTGTGTTTATTTTGGCAATTTTGAAACTTGCAGTTGCATGTGCCCAAAATGACGATGTAAGTTTAAGAACATCCCCAAATCAAATAGTAAATAATAAAACATTTGAATCTTTCTGTTCTAATCAGTTTGACATGATCTTCCCTTCTTTTACCTGATCGCTGTTTTACCCCGCTTTCAAAGGTAAAAAAACCGTTAACTCTCATGTCCCATTAAAAACGGGATTTGAAATAATCCCATTCCACACGAATGTTTACAACAGTGAAAAAAGTAATGTTTATTTTTTGTTAACATGTTGCCAAAAAGAGGATTTTAAAACAATCTAAATTCTATTCTTGTTGAATTCTTGCACAAGAATATTTTACAGAATTTGATTTATGCTTTGGTTCTTGTCGTTCACTTATTTCAGGAAATATTGGAAGATGGCAATATATCTAGAGCCTACAACAGTTTTTCTCAAAGACCTCCCTGTCATTTGTTGGCCTCAATATTTGAGAACCCCTGTCCTCTATGATCTTAGCACCCACTTCTATGGTTTCTTCAACTTGATCCAACAGTGCGATTTATACGAATCGTTGTTACTAATGATTGCTTGAAACAATGGACAAGAGAAACAGATGGATCAAATTGAATTGGTCAGTCCTGTTTCAAACAAAGTGGTTTTAATACACATGATAAGCCAAAGTAAACGACACTCGAACTTTTTCATCTGCATTCGTATTACCAAGGCACTCTTTTAAATGAAAATTTTAAAAATCATTTGTCTTTTCTTTTGATGGAAGAGAATAATCAAAAAGTTAAAGAAGAACAAAAAAAAGTGGAATCAATGCACAAAAGAATCAGGAAAGGGGTGCATCTTCTTTTCAAGATCTCTGGATCAACTATCTTCTACCTTTTTTAAAAGAGGCTTATTATGTTATGAAAAGAATTAATACGGTTTATCTCGTGTAGCTAAATAGAAGCTTTATGATGCGTTTCTTGGATCTAATGATTCTATTTTTCCTTTCATTTCACGATAAAATTACGTTTTTCAGATTTTGTTTTGTTTCAGTCTAACCTTCTTTGTTCTCTCATTGCGTTTGTTGAGCTTTTCAACTGTCATTCTCTAATAAGAAAACTATTGATAACAACAAGGTACAAATGAAAATTTGCAAGCTTCTTTTCCAAGATCTAACTTTTCTGCATATTAGGTTCCTACCAATCTAGAGCATCCGGTTCTTTATTTCAACTCTTTCCAATTCTCATGTCAAATGAAAAATTGAAAACAAGGCTTTACTTGAACCCTTGATCTCAAGGGAGCGCATTTAATTCTGTCTGCCGTTCTACGTTTGAATCCATCCATTCATGCACTCGAAGTTCTCTTTGGATCGTGCTTGGGTGTATTTTCTAAAACCAATGGAAGAGCAAAAAATAATCTGGCACGAATCCAGTGACAGCTTCATAAAAAAGTGCTTGCAAATCAAAATTGTTGGTAGCATTTTCTGCAGAATAATGGAAATGTCACCAAGAATCTCGACCTTTTACTTGAATTTTGGACAAGCCAACGTCATCAACGTTCCTTGTGTTCCAAGTGAGCACATACGTGTTCGTTGTTTGTCGATATTTCTGTCCATTCTTAACGAGGTCCTCATTTTACGTCTTCAATATGGAATGAAGACCTTTACTACTCCATTGTTATTGATTATCATGATCTAATGAGAGAATCGAGAACATCATACCATCTTCTCATTCGTGGTTGAGATAACAAGGACCATTTCTTCCTTTGGCTTTAACATTTATGACCACAATAAGAGTACAATTCCATTTGCAATTGAAATGACATCTCAAAGTACGGCGTAAACAAGATAGTTGGGCATAACTGAATAAGGGTGAATGCAACCATTGATGAAGTTCAGAGGGGGTGACTGTAATGGTGGTGGAGTCACGCTTCCCATTTCATGTTGGACTACTAAACTATGGATGACGTCAATCGAGAAAATTGAAATAACTTTAAGACCCTTCGGCCCACACGTTTTCCTCTTAGTAGTGTTTAATGTTTGCCTATTTAGATTAAAAAATGAGAGTTCCTACACTCTAAGTGGCTGAGACATTCATGAGACAAATGGTTGTTGTACAAGTCACGCAAGACGTCTTTAGGCAATAAATTTGCACGAGCACATTCCAGTTTGTGGTTTGAGGTTGACAAGTCAAGTCAAGAGTGAATGTTGGAAACCAGCAAATCATCAAAATGCCTCTCTTCCTCGTCGAGAGTGAGTAAAAAACTGACACATTTCTTCCAATGAGTGAAGCAGGATGGTTCTCAAATGAGATTAGACTGAAGTGAAGGAACAGTTTCAGGTCAAAGCCTCCCTCACATCTCCGACTTTTGAAAACGTATGTTCATTCTCATAAATTACCTAACCCATTTCGTGGAATGAAAATGGTTATCTCTGTGGAAATGTCTTGCTGATCTTTGACGATATTTCCCTCGAAATGCTTTTCCAAAGCAATCACTTGTGAATGATGTTTAAAAACGATCAATATCTGCGACGAGTCCCTTGTTTGATAGAAATGATTTGACTCTCAAAAACATTCAAGTATTTTTGTCAAACGAGAACAACATTGGCTTAGTGATACAAAATTAGTTGCAAAAGAAATGCTCCTGAGGCACAAAAACAAACGAAATTGTATCCTGTCTTTGGCCGTACTCTTCAAAAACTCATTTTAATTAAAGGGGACGGTGAAGTCAAACTATAATAGAAATACCATCACTAAACTGTCAGGGCTGTGAGTTAATTTTATGATGATTGCACTAACTTTTCACAAGGCCATCATATTCCGTTTCAAACAACAGTTACGTTACAGGGAGACCAATGAAAAACTATACATAATAAATTTCATGTCCTCTCTGTGTGTATTACCAAAAAGAGTTGGCTTAAAGAGTTGCCAAATCTTAATGTAGCAACTTGGAGTTAGAATGACATAAATTCCTTTTTTGCCAAAAAAGCTTTATTTTTACTGATATAATTGTTGACAGAATGAACGTTTTGAATTTCTATTTATGGGTCTTCCTGTAATCACTTAAAAACAGTGTGAGCTAAAGTGAATTTAACAAGATGAGACAATCAATGTAGCTGCTTTCGTTTTGTCTCAAAAGTGCAGATGGTTGCCTAATGTTTTTATTTGGCCGCCCAAATAGGATTCCAGCGATCCATGCTTCTTGTGCGCATTGACGCCTAGGCTGTTTTTCTGACAAGAGTACGTGTACTTTGGGCAGAAGCGCCATCGCTGATTGAAGAGCCACAATGGGACACGCACAAAGGCTGCTCAAGATGGCGTTTTAAATTACACCGCTAGCGGCAAAACAAGGCCTTAGATATGTTAAGTAGCTCGGCTCGTTTTGGCAAATCCAAGTCAATTCAATTTTAGCGTGTATTCAGAGTCTAGGTTTGTGAAAACGATTGATATTTCACGCTAAGACACTTTGGCTAATGTTGGGTTAATTATGTGCAAAATTATTTTCAAGGTGATTGAATAAAAAACATATGAGCAAGCCTTGTGTTTTTGCAAAAATAGGACTGAAGAGTCATCGAAATTCAGGTGATCCAATAGAATTAAATCGATATTCAAAAATGTTTCCCATTAAGAAAAATCAATGTTTTTATTGCTTCTTTCTAGCGATTTACGATTTTGTCTCTCATTTTCCACCTAACAAACCAAGCATATTAACAACCAGGTGGAAGCAGAGGAATCTCAATGTTAAATAGCGATCATTTCCACTGGAAATGATTTTCCAGGGACCTAAGCTCATTGAATACACGCTAAAACTGAAATAACTTGAATTTGCTACAATTGGCTGAACAACTCAGCACAGCCAACGGCCCTTTTTTATTGTTTGCGGTATAATTAAAAACACTCACTTGGGCAACCTTTCGTGCATGTCCCATTTGTAACAACCAGATGGATTTCCGTAAAACTTGGACTGAAGATATAAATAACGTATCTAGGGCTCATATCAATACACCAAAATTATCCACTAATGGCATTCCAAGTAATTCTTTATCTTGTTACTCTATCCATGAAATTTTCAACAATTCAATTATCCTGACCAAAGAGTGAACTAAGGAGCCCTAACATAACTCGGTTGATGGTTAGTCAATTGCGCTTCAACCACCAATTACTAAAAACTGTAAGGTCACAATACTGTGGACATAGGATGAACATGCATTAGGGTCAGGTTTGGGTACATAACAACAAACCTTGGGAACAAGGAAAGCAAATAGACAACCGAAAGCAAAATACCTTACTCTCATGTTGCATGTGAACAATAACAATTCAATTCTACCGCGGTTTAAAGAACTCTTTCCGAAGATCAAAACAAGAGGTGTATGATTGGTCCGATGAGACGTTTTTCTTTGGCCATTTCCTAGCTTTCTTTTCTACATATCTGAATGCACTTGAAAGCAAATGAGCTTGTGCTCAAGAGTACGCTTTCTTCTGCACAACGAGCCATGAAAGTTAGTCTCGCCGTTGTCTTGAACTTTCCAGTTCCCATAGGATTTGGGTCAGTTTGAAAGAGACCGACCGACGGAACACTCTGATTATGAAATAATAGCGACATTAGATAAGTAGTTTTGTGTGAGGTGAAGCCAATATGAGCTATCGATTGAACATCACACCCCCTCAATTGAGTGCTTCTGAGGGTTGCATCCCGGATTTGGGTATGTAAGATGCGATTTTTTACACTTATTATTCAATGTGATAACGAGTGGCTGGACGGATTTGTTCAAAAGGTCTGAAGTGATGATCAATTTTTGATTCCTAGATGGAGAGAAGAACTTGTCGTCAAACATTTGAGACAGACAAACAAAACTCATCATTTGCTTCCTCGAGATCTGTTACGCGAGTTCATTGATGATACAAACAACAGTAACAGTCAAGCCGTAGAAGCGTAGTCGTAGTTCATAGTGGAAGAAGTATATATACTGGCTATGAGTTGCAATTCGAATAATACACTTCAAGGTTGGGAGTGATCTTTTTAAAGGCCAGCCACATATGGGAATATTATTTTTAGCTGTTGTTATCATGAGGCTCAATACATGGATAAAGGCTCTAAAGTACTGTTGATTAGAGATGGAAAGGGGGATAGAACTGTTATGGCAGAAGATCTAACGCCTGATGAAGGTACATATCAATAAGAGAAAGAATATTTATTTTGCTAAAAAAAAGACCAAAGAAACATGAGCGGTATTCACTTTTTTCATGTTACCTAACTTGTCTATGGATTGTGCCTGGACTTTTTTAGAGGGTACTTAACCATCGAAATTTATTAGCTTTTCGTGATGCCATAATGTGACAATTTCAAAACAGGTTTTAATGGGTCTATGTAATAAAAATGAATTGTGGTGCTAAATGGAGGCAATGATTGGCTGGACAAATGGGTTAGGGCAACAACACGTGTAAAAAAATGTTCTCGAGGTGTTGTTTTCCGAGAGCACAATTCAATCAATTTAGCCCAAAGTGTAGCTGGAAGAGTTTTGATGTTTAGGGTTAACATCTTGCATTGCCAAGATCACCCATCATTATCAATTCAAAAAAAGCAAATGTTTGTGTAATATGATTGACTCTGACCATTGCCGATGGACCCTTCGTCTTGTTAATCTATCTTAGTGTGAGAGACAGTCACTATCAGTAAGGTCATTGAATTGGTGTGTTGTACATCTTTTATGACAATTCTTCTTCAAGTTTGACGTGTTGTGCGTAGTTATTTCGTTCAGAAGGTATTGTACGTCGTACCCTCAGATTTCAGACAAGCTTGTTCCCAAGGTAACGGGTACTAGTGGTGTCACAATAAATTTTCCTTCACTTGCCAAAGACTTGTTTGAACATTCAACTAATCCAGAATTTAAAAAGTGCACGTTTCAAGTCCCAAATATTTTTTTCCATCACCTTGGCTTACAGAATACCAGAGAAACTAAAGAAAGCTTTTTGGGCATAACCCAACCCAGCTTCTCAATTCTAAATTATCAGGGTGTCCTACTGAATTTCAGAGCCCGCCAATCGGACTTCTTTGGACCGAAACAGTGCCAGTGGAAGACCCGGGATCCTACGAAAAGATAGAGCGTTAACCATGGACCGTTCCAAATCGGATTTGAGCGACCCCATTGGCGGTGCCAAGGATCAAGATGCCTTGGAGGAAAACCCAGTGTTGCCCCTTTTCGTGCAAATGAACCTTCGATTCCAGGACAAGGATGAGTCTTGGAGAGAGGCTTCCAGGTACGAAAAATATGTATGGAAAAGTTGTTAATGGTGATTAGTTAAATTGAGCATAGAGCTTTTTGTTCCAAAAAAGAGGGCATGATAATTTTGAATAGCAGTTTTGAAGGGATGCAAATCGAACTCGATTTTGCTTGTTCCGACCAAACTTTTCGAAAGGCAAGAGACAAGAACTCTGAGTCTAAAATGATCACACTCCTTGTTCAATTCCTAAGACTCTCTAGAAATGAGATATGAATGAAATTCTTTGTAGATATTGTTCTCTCGTGATATTTGGTCTTACTTAGTAGGCCAAAAAATTAGATAATTAGAGCCATTTTTTGCCTGAAGTTGCAAGTTTTGGTAAAAAGTTGTTATAATTTTTGGTCTGCAATGTCGCCTTTCATCTTGAATTTGTAAGAATTGGCCAAAAATATTACGTGTCCAAAACTGTGCCGTTTAACGGTCAAGAAAAAAAATCAAGCTTTTGCTTACTAAGAATTCTATCTTCCTTTGGAATCATGGTCCCAAAATTACCAAAAAAAATCTGACATGTGCTTACGACACATTCAATTGCAACAATTTTCATCTGAATTTCAATAATGAGCGCCAAAAAAGTACCAAATTGTTGTGAAAACATATAACTATGTTCGCATTTGACAGTTGCAATTTTTGTGCAAGTTACATTTTGCAATTTTAACTGAGCCCTAATCATGTTATTAGAATTGTCTTTTGAGATCCATGACATATTGGCAAGTCGAATGTTGAAAATAGTTTGAAAGAGTTTACCCGTTGGTGGTGAACCAAGTCTAAAATGATCAATATGCTTTGACATACACTTGCTTCCAATGGTATTTTGTTTCATATTATATACACTTCTTCGATAAGTCCCTCATTTTCTAACGTGATCTAATTTCTACACCAAAACTCGAGGAAAACTTCGAAGTTTGGAATGGCACCTGAATGATATTTACAAGCGTTCGGAAATTATGCAAATTATTTGGCAGATAAATGCCTCCTTAAAATTGCAGTGCTCTAACCTTTGTTATTGAAGAGCTTCTAATAAAGAAAAGATCTGTAGAATTTTGAATTACTTCTGTAATTTTAAGACCAAAAAAATTGACGTGAGACGAGCTCCATCATTGTCAGTGGGAAGGGCTTTTGTTGGTTCATCTCCATTTAAAAAGTCAGAAAAATGCCCTTGTTCAATGTATTCAAGACACTTTGATCTTTTACAAGGATAATCATTATCTGTTATGAAGCATACGGCTCATCAAAGAACTTACAATTTTAATTCAATTGAGCAAACACCTCGATGGCAAATACAGAGCCCAATTGATGAGACTTATCAAAGCCTCAGCACCTTGACTATCCGATTATTCAATGAATCCTTCAAATAATACGTAATTGAATATTGACTTGTGATGTTCTTGAACTATTCTCAAATTGAAGGACCCAAAACAATAGGCGGATTTCTTAGACACACATATACTGTACTCCGTCAGGAATCTCAGAGATCCACGGTACAATCATATTGATGACCTTTCCGTTGCTATTCAAGTGGTATCCACTAATGAATGAAGCTTGTCTGACTACTGATTGACTCGACGTATGTCTCTCTTCGTTCCATTTCAGATGGGTCAAGTTCCAAGAAGACGTAGAGGATGGTGGCAAGCGATGGAGCAAGCCTTACGTTCCCTCCATCCAACTTTCGGCTTTGATGGATCTCAAGAGATCTCTCGAAGAAGGCTTGGTGGCCTTAGATGTGGAAGGACGGACCGCTGATCACATTATGGGTAAGCAATGGTCCACCTCATGCCTCACTCACTATAAGACCATCTTGTTTAGCTCCAACTCGTTTATCACGATTGAAGGCGCACTTCTGTTCCAAAAAACACGCCTCAATGCCTTGTCCCAAAGTTGCAACTAGACAAAAAAGGGCCAAAGAACCGTGAACTTTGCGACGAAAAGGATTAGAGTCAGCATTTTTGGATTTGCATGCTAGGAATTTCGGAGTTCGTTCCATAATCTCCTAGAAGACTACACTTCAAAGATACGAAATGGATTTTTATATTCCATCGAGTCAAAATAAACCAAGATCTAGCAGTTCTTTGATCTCGGTTCCATTGAGCAATATTCGAAACGGGATGTTCCACAAAGTACCGAAAACAAACAAAACGAGGCATCTTTGCCTGGAGGTGAGAAGAGGACTTCTTGAAAGGACATTCGACTAAGGCTCTTCAAAATTGATTAGACAAATATTGACCCCAGGACCGTCGTTCTTTCGTTCAAGAGGTCAATGTTAGATAATAGTCAAACTCCCAATGTACTAGTGTTCGACTGATAACAAAAGAAAAGTAGAGAGCGAAAAATCAACAAATACGATTGCCATGTCCGTCCTTTTGAGGTCTGGATAGGCTCCTGTTCAAAGAAACCGGGTTTTGTAATATCCAGAGGCACTGTTTAGCATTTGAACCTGGAGACTAACGCAGCAAAAATATGAATATGAGATTCATGAGAGCGACATACGAACCGCATTTGACCTCAAGGAATCACAAAGGAACCCACTTGACAACCGATCAAGAACTGTTTCCGAAAAGATAAACAACTTTAAATGTACCCTTGTTCAAGATTTAGGGGCACAATATTACTTGTACTCTTGTATTTACCTCTCCTCATCGCCCCTCTGAGTTTCACTGACCTCTTTAAAAATGAAGGCCAACCAAAGACGCAATTTGCGATTGCTTCATGTCTTGAAAAACGTTGACAAATGACAAAGCCAAGAAGGTTCATCGATTTTTGGGAATAGAAAACGATATCGGGTCCAAATAGCATCCGCTATCTAGGATACTCAATGTAGTAAGTTTACATCAGAGTACTACATGTACAGCTAATGTACAGTACAAAAGGCATTACCCTTACAAAAAAGGGTGAATGTATGTACATTTGAGTGTACTTCCTTTTAGCCGATTCCAAGTCGTTTTCAAATTTCATTTAGAGTTCGCAAGACCGAACCGACAAAGTTGGAGCCACATTTTTGAGGGCCTCAAGACCTGAATATGAATAGTAATTCAAGAAATGCATTACAGCCCAGAAGGAAAACGAGACCATAAATCAATGCCATGTGGTTCCATTTCAGATGAGTTGTACCTGATTCTGCAAGATGATCAAGATCCCGAGCGACGAGCCATTTTCGAGGGCCATCAGTTGGAGGAGCTCAAAATGATCTTGAGTCAACGGGTTAAACTCCGCATGAAATTGAACCTGATTGGCAAGATGTCGAGTTTATCCGCTAGTCGTCCTCAGAGTTTATCAACCTCGAGTGGATTGAATATCAAGAGCGCCTCACCCTCACGACAACCAAGTCGAGAGGGTTTGAATACCACGCCTCCAGGATCACCGACAGGTGGAATGTCCAGACAGACAAGTATGGCATCGCCCATGATCCATCCTCGATCTTACAGTACATCTGCAGACGGCAAGGACAAGGATAAATCCAAGAAGATGGTAGATAACAAGAATTTGCAAACGAAATTGGTTTGTCCACATTAACGTTTGGGTGTTTCTCGTCTTATAGCGTTCTCACAATCTTTTCATCAAAAAAGTCCCCAAGGGCGCCGAGGCTTGCATTATTCTGGTGGCGACTGTGCCATTTGTCTCGAAAACCATTAGTTTCTTCGCCAAGGTGGCAAATCCTGTCATTTTGGAGGACTTTTGCGAGATTTCAAGTCCCACAAGATTTTTGGGCATTATTCTGGGGCCCCCAGGGTCTGATCAGACCATCACAGACATGGGCAAGGCCTTGGGTACTCTCATGTCTGATCAGGTAATGAGAATGAATAGTTTGAATACCATCATCAATGACTTAAGAATAGCACATAACCACCAAACTGTTTTAGATTTTCCCATTGGTGTGCTATCACTCAAAGACCGCGGAGCAAATAATTACTGGAATCAATACCTACACACAACAAGTCACGATTTTGGCTCCGTCAGCTTGGGATCCCAAAATCCGTTTGGACCCACCCAAAAACCTTCCTTCATTGGATGACCGGTAGGCAAACACTTCAATCCTTCAATAGCTTTGCGACAACTTCTTGGCTCTCTTCCGGTCAAAGACCGGATGCTATCCCAACTTTTCCCCTTCTGTTCTTCACCCTATTTGGGCTTTAGAAACCACGAGGTTTTGAAGTGCCTGGAATTAAATGGAAGTGAAGGCATTCACGTCATGCCTTCAAGGATCAAAGAAAGGCTGACTTGATGGCCATTTCCCTGCAATTCTGAGCCTCGATCCAATGCAAATGAAATTGGTTTTCACGTTTTCTATTGAAAACAGATTTTTTGCTCATTCCTTCTTCGACTATGAAGAACTTCAAAGCACACAAACTAGAGAAATCATTGATCCATATTGGCTCAAAACCAATTGGACAGATGGTAGAAAATAGTTTGCTTCGATTAAAGTTCTACTAAAACACAAGCAACTCGAGAGATGACTTGCCTGATTGTGAGATCAATTCTGGTCCTGCTCAGCCCAACTCAGTGTTTACTGTCAATCTCTCGTTCTCGAATGAATGAGGTGCGACAGTTGGCGCTCATATTGCTTTTTGTTTCTTTTCTTTTGGAGCCCAACTTTTTGACAAGTGTCCAAGGCATTGACAAACGGGATTCGTAAACTTCTCGGGCCTTCATTTTCAGGCTCAAACAACAGCAGAGTGTGGTCTCGAATTCAATCTCGCCACCGCCGTTTACCTCTATCAAAAGTGGCTACAGTTTGGTGCCCGATCAAGACAATGCAGATGGCTCCATGGGTAATGGAAATGGTGCAGGTGGAGGAGGGGATGGAGGCAACTTCCAAGATGGCATCTTAAACAGTCTTGTAGCACGCAGCCGAAAGACCTCCGAGTTTGAGGATGGCCAGAGTTTGAACGACGGGTCCAAAGGCGAGAATGAGGAATTGATTCGCACCGGGCGACTTTTTGGGGGTCTGATCTTGGACGTAAAACGGAAGCTACCTTGGTTCAAATCGGACTTTGTTGATGCTCTCCATATTCAGACAGTGGCCTCTGTGATTTACATTTATTTGGCTACCATCACTAAGGCCATCACTTTCGGCGGCTTCTTGGGTGATATCACGGCCGGGCAACAAGGTGTTTTGGAATCATTTCTGGCCCATGCATTAGCCGGTGGCATGTTTTGTCTTTTGGGAGGACAACCTTTGACCGTCCTGGGTTGCACTGGACCTGTCTTGATTTTTGAGAAAATATTGGTGGATTTTTGCAAGTAAGTACAAATACCGACTTAAGGGATGATCGTCGTCAGAGGCCAAATGTAAAGTATTTGTTTTCGCTTCTAGTGGTCAAGGAGTGGACTATTTGACTTTTCGATTATGGATTGGATTGTGGTCGACATTGTTTTGTCTTGTGATTGTAGCATTGGATCTCTCGGCAATCGTTCGATATTTCACGCGCTTCACGGAAGAAAGCTTCGCCGCTCTGATTGGAATCATTTTCATTGTAGAATCGCTCAAGAAGCTTTACAGTGAGACAGAAAATTAATGACCAGACTGATTCGCAAAATAATAACACTTTAATTTTCAGCCATGTCTAAATACTTCAAGGTGAACACAGGATTTGACCCTGATTTGATCACTGTTTATGACGAATCGTGTCACTGTGAACCCTCATTCCAAGGCGCGTTTTCCACTGAATTTATTCAAAACGCCACCGAGACTCACCAACCCGCAATGCAATCTCTTGGTGAGCTTTTGAACAAAACGCTGGGCAAAGCCACTTCTCTAGACTCTTCCAACATTCCATGGGAAGAACTGACCGTGTCTCAATGTCGGGCGTAAGTTTCACAACTCAACATTTTTTTTCCTTTTAGATATAAATATGATTTTGTTTGTCTACAGTTTGCAGGGAACTCTAGTGGGTCACGGATGCCCGTACGTGCCTGATGTGTTCTTCTTGTCCGTGATTCTTTTCTTCGGCACATTTGCGGTTGCGTTTTTCCTAAAGAAGTTCAAACTTACCCCATACTTTCCCAACATGGTAATCTGTTCTTATGTGCTATTCTCTTTGACTTCTATCCATAAATAATCCGTTGATTCAAGGTGCGATCCCTTTTGAGCGACTACGCTGTCATCATTGCTATCTTGGTATTTGTGGGTGTGGATGTGGCCTTTGACCTGGAGACTCCCAAATTGATCGTCCCAACTGTATTTAGAGTAAGTTAGTTGCAAATTCACATTAATCTCTGATCTTATACTAACGATCTTCGCACTTTACAGCCCACACGGTCCGATATCAGAGGTTGGGTAGTGCCCTTCACCCGTGAAAATGATCCCTGGTACCTCTATTTGGGTGCCTCAATCCCAGCTCTTCTACTCACGATCCTACTCTTCATGGATCAGCAAATTACATCTGTCATTGTAAATCGCTCAGAGCATAAATTACGAGTAAGTACTGGACCAGCATTAACTCCAAAGTTAGAAGTGCTTACGATCCTTCAACTCGGTTGTAGAAAGGGGCCGGATATCACCTGGATATGCTTGTGGTTGGCATCATGATTGGCGTGTGTTCCGTATTTGGTCTTCCATGGTGTGTGGCCGCCACAGTTCTATGTTTGGGTCACGTGGATTCCCTCAAAATGGAAACGGAAACGAGTGCTCCTGGAGAAATGCCCCAATTCCTTGGGGTCAGGTACGTGGTTTCAAGGGGACACAATACCACCTTGAACTCAACATTATTGAGTCATTTAGGAATCGTATCTATTCCTATTTTTGCTTCCTTTCAGAGAGCAAAGAGTTACTGGTGTGTTGGTGTTTGTGTTAACTGGACTCTCGGTGAAACTGGCGCCAATTTTAAAGGTGACCATTTGCTTGATTTCAAAATTTGGTCAATGCTAACAACATAAACGTTTTACTTTCAGTTCATCCCAATGCCGGTGTTGTATGGTGTTCTTATGTACATGGGAATTGCCTCTCTTCGTGGCATGCAATTCATTGATCGTCTTGGATTACTTTTCATGCCACCTAAATATCAACCGGATTATAATTACCTTCGACATGTGCCACTCAATAAGGTGCATTTGTTCACCATGATCCAGGTATGAAGGAGGGCAAATGAAATAAGTACAACTTTTTTCCACCTTCAACCTACCCTTTTGTTCCAGATTATTGGCTTGGTTCTTCTTTGGGTAATCAAATCGACCCCAGCGTCACTCATCTTCCCTTTAATGGTAATATTGTTATAAGCAATAAGAAAATAGTTTTAGAGCAGGACAGACTTATGCCTATTCTAACAATAAACCCATGCCCATATCAACATAAGGAATAGATCCATAAACCTTAGTTTTCCATTTCGATTGACGCTCAATGTCCAAGTAAAAGAAGCATAAACAATCATATGACTCGAGGCTTTTGGCTTATTTTTTATTTAGGTGCTAGCTTTGGTCGGTCTACGGAAGCTCATGGACTACTTTCCCCGGGTTTTCTCGCAAAATGACTTAAAATGGTTGGACAACTTGATGCCAGACAGTGGAAAGAAAAAGAAAAAGCGCAATTCTCAATCTGAAACTGAAAACAATGTGGTGAGGAATCAGAGTGATCCAATTATGAATGGGATTCACAGATTGATCTTCTTTTAGGATTGTCCCGATGGTTTGGAGCAGAGGAAAAACAGTAATAATTTCTTGGCCAAAAATACTCAGAATGGTGATGCGAGGACAGTCGCAATTGATATGGATGGGGCAAAAGAGCGTCTTTTGAACGGCAAAGAAAGCCAAATATGAATCAGCTATTTTCAGTAAATTTCATGCTTCTCCACTCGAGAAACTTCATTAATCCCAACACCACATATATATTTATGTAGTTCTGTTAATTTGTAAGCATACAAAGCGTGCAACACGTTTTTGTAATGCCGATGAAATAGTTTGTATGTAAATCAAAATACCAATGCAAAACTCCCGTGAGCCTATCATCCTACAAAAGTATATTTTATTCATCTTATATTTTAAGTCCCTCTACAAGTTATCAAATCTTATAATGAAATAAATGTATATTAAAATCCCGTTTGTTTGAATTCCACTCAATGTTACTACAAATTTAGGGTCCAACTATGTTGCTCTTGCATTGAAAATGGTTCTCACGGCGTATTTTTGAAGCTTCTCATTGCTGAAGAATAAAAACGATGGAATCAATACGTTGGTAACCAAGGTGCAAACAGAAATTGCCAAGAGTACGAAATATTCAAATCCATTGTCCATTGGCGGGATTTCTTCCAAAAACAACATTGCAAAAGCCAGACCTTGCGAAAGCATCGTGAACATCGCAAATCCCATTATTATTCCAAAAGCTGCGATCAGAGGCGCTGTTTTTTTGGGCGGGAGGCGAGCTTGATTGGGACCACTGTGAAATGGTACAACCATTTCTTTTTGAAGATGTTTCTCCGTCTTCTTGATTAAATACGTAATCACTGACACTATCACAATGTACGACAAACTAAACCAAGCGTTGATCCGAATTGGACCATTGAAGATCTTGGGAATGTTATGGAACGATCCCATGGTTTGTTCCACACACAATGAATACCAAATATCATAATATCCGTTGCTGAAGAAATTCACCAGAACCCCGAGGTTGCACAGAAACGAGCCCAAAATTCGACAGAACAAGAACCAGAAGTCCTCTTTCAATCCGCCAACGCGTTTGAAGTAGCACGTGTAAAGGTATTTCATTAATATGAAGAAAAACGACACCATAATTGAATGAGAGTGGAACCATTGTTCCAATAATGTCAATCCACAACAAATCCAACCCGGGTAAGGTCCAAATAGTGGGAGAAACACTTTTGGAGTGAATATTATGAAGGTGGCACCCAAAAGTATTTCGAGTCCATGAATGTGGAGCATGTTGAGAATGGTTAATTGAATATCGCTGGTTTGACGTTCAAATTTGATAATGAGATAGAGCTGTGGAACACCAATGAAGAACACTATGCACCAAATGATAACAGAGAGAATTTGAATGGGCGCGGTGTGAAAATTAGCAATACAAGGTATTGAAGTTCCGGTTTGGTTTTGGCACATGATCAACAAATACTGAAACAACTGTCTTGAATAAATATTTGACGAAGAATGATCCAATTGACAACCATGATTGGTCCATTTTCCAATCTTAAGGATCATTAGACAAACAAAAGGATATCATATTCAAAGGCCTTGCTTATCTAGAGCCTTAAAAGTAAGAATATACGCATAATATTTTTGGTCTCAGTCCTTCCACATACCAAAAATGGCAAAGTGCCAACAGTTTTTAAAAAAGACAAAAAATGAATACACAAGGAAAATAAGAATAATATTTTAAGAAATACCTTGAGAATTGCAAAGATTGAAAATGCTTTGTTTAAAATTTCTTTCACTTTTTGACTTGCTTTCCTTTTCTTTCTCTTTGGAGGGATGCTCCAAATGTGGCCAAGTGGAGCAACTCAATCTCATGCACGTGCTCTTTTAATTATAGTGTCTCTTTGTCTATCAATGTTCATACTTACGACAATTTTTGAAGCGTAACACAATACAATCGGAAAGAACTTGCTTGAATTACAAAACGCGCGTTACTCAATTTATTCAGGACAAAGGTCATTTACTAGGAACCATGAAAATTGCAACAAATTAATGGAAGGTTTTCATAGGCAGTCTCTCTCCCCAATGCCAAAATCAACAAAAGGTCATTTGAATTAAGGACTTGCTCCTTTTCCGCCACCTAAAGGCTCACCTTTTGAACCCGCCATCGATTTTTTTGTTTATTTGGTTTACAGTATGGCTAAATATTTTATCAAACATTTTTTATGCTTCTTTGAATATTTCTGGCACATAAGCGACGAGTTCTTCATTGCACTGTTATGAACACAATTAACTTAAAAATCTCTCAATTTCGACGGTACCAAAAAGCACCTTCTAGAAGGAATTACCTCGAGTTATTCTGCAATACATTATTTCATGACAAATCTCAAAGATAGCACCAACTGTTTAGTAGATTAACGATTTCTTTTATCTAGAGTACCAAAGCTAACCAAAAAAATTACGCCCTAGACAGTGTAAAGTAATGTCGTCTGGGTCTGCCTTTTCACCTAGAGTCAAAAAGTTTGGAGCTCGGTTTGTAGTTATGCAGAGGACATGAAAAATGTTTGGAAAGTTAAATTCGATAAACTTTAGATGAAAGGTCATTTGTTAAGCACGTTTGGAAATATATTAGAAGCATAGAAGAAGCATTTGAGACAAAGTAGAAATAATTTACCGCAGGGCAGCTTTGTTAAGAAAGCTAAGTTGAGCCTCAGGGTACTGATGTGTTTCGAGTTGGATTTTTGACAGAGTTTTTTGCCAATTTCGTTTTTAGGGTCAAAAATCTGACCACAACTAAACTTTTCAACAGGCAATAGACCTTATCTTCCATAAAATATGGCAGCACTGCCAACTCAAAATCCATTTTTGTAACTGTCGATGAAACTCGAAATCGAACTAGCTCGAGTGTTGCTAAATTGGTACCTGTTTAGGTATTTTCAAAAAGTTCAATACAACCTACCCTTTATAACAGCGATAAACTTCCGAGTCAAAACTGGCAGCACTCCTGGTTCAAAACACATCACTACTTCAGGGTAAGAAAAAAGTGACAATCAATGCTGTGTGATCCGGACGCGTATGTCAAAGAATGTCTTGAACAATGGCGTTTAACATACTTTATTGTCCGGGAGTAGAAATAGAACTGACTAGAATATGAAAGGTCTGATGGAGGTAAAAGAGCAAAGCGTTAACCGGATAAAAGGGTGACTAGATTTGTTCCGGGAATGTTCATCTAACAAATGCCATCTTGAGGTAAAAACAACTCTGGGTGTTCATTTGAAATCTTTGGCTTTATTTTATGCTCATTCACCATGACTTCTCGATTTTTGAAAACAGTAATATCGGAGCTGAACTCAAAAAACTCGCACTTTTAACATCTAAGCTTAAAGGTTGGCAACAAGTTGAAGTTGAGGATAGCTTTTGAAATCAAGAGACTTTGCCCCTGTTCTGCCTCCATCTAGGGGCGAATTTGTAAGCTTTGGTTAAAATTCTCAATGCATGTACAACCAGTTAAATCAGAACATCGTTTTAAGTATTAAAAAATGTAACCAATCTCCTCAAAATAGGAACAACGGCAAGATTGGCTCCATGATGTCACATAATATTTTAGATAGAATCTAAGATACCACACAGTAATATTAACAGTTAAAAAAATCTACAACCTGTTTTCGTCCAAAATCTCTTAACTTTGGATTTGAAACTATTCCCGTCAATGGAACAATCACAAACATCACAAAGTAAGGTGAAATCAAGGAGAAGGTTACAAAAAGGCTAAAAGATAGGGTGAACGAAGGAAATTCTTCAAGAAACATAAGATATATTGCGGGTCCACCACTCAATGTCGTTACTCCTAAACTTAGGAGAAAGAACCCAAATTTCACAATGTTTGGGAATGAACGTTTGGGAGGAAGATACTTGGAGACCATGGTGGTTTCAACTTGAAGATTTAACCTCCTTTTGGCCTTGGTTATCCGAAAGGTTAGAAAGCCAACAAGAAAGTTGATTACCACGGCATTGTACAATTCAAAGCGAATTTTTCCAGGGTAAACTTTGGGGAGTAGCTCCAAATCTGGAAAAAAGGAGAAGAATTGTTCCAGATTCCACTTCATTTTCGGCAAGATTTCCGTTTTTAGATACATAATTATCCCAAGCTAGTGTCTGAACTATTCAATTGCTGTTTTATTTTTTCACTCCAAACCAACACCAAGATTTTCCCCTATTGTGTATTTAGTATGTCAGTCAAGGATAGGATATTTCTTTATTTTTTCTTAAAATTGGTTGAAAAAAGCTTACTCATTGGCACGTTTTTTGCCAATAGAGGATATCAAAGAAAAACAACATTATTGCCACTTAGATGGCTGTTGCATGAAACAGCACCCCCAGAACACATTTTGCTTGGTGCCCTCTCGTGTTCTCAATAGTTCTGAAAATGAACAACTAGCCATCAGAGCAAACCTTTTTAAAGGAAGCTAAGTGGCGCTAGAGCACTATAATAAGAGAGTACGGCCATAAATGCGCCATCCATTGAATTTCATGCGGCAACAGCTCACAGTTCCCATGATACCCATACTTTTGAAGATTGCAACGGTCAACTATCAGTTTTGGACAAACTAAAGTGCCTCAAATGTTGACCGAGAATTGTAAATGGACCTACAGTGTGTCCCAGGTCAATTTTCTGGTGCCGGACTTGTTGAACGTCATTAAGAAAAACTTTGACAATAAGGAGAATACAATCTTCAAAGATTTTGTGCATTTTGTGCACACAATTAGCAAACAATTTACTCAATGTGGCTCCTGTCAGCTGCAATGACGGCCTCAATCCGGCTGGGGAGGACAAGCTGCTCTTCTTGATAAAATCCTTGGAGAGGTTGCCCCACTCCTTGGTGATAAGTGCCCCAACACTGCAATGAGGGGTTGCCTGGGCCTTGGCATCCATGACACCCAGGGTTGCATCGGAGAAAAGCCACCTGGGTTTTTTGGGTGTTTTTTCGGGCGGGTTTTTCGGGCGGGGTTTTCGGGTTTTCATTTCAGGGTTTTTCGTTATTTGATATTTTTGGTTTCTTTGATATTTTTATTCATATTGTTAACTCTTCATGTTATCTTCATCATATTGGACCACATTAGCATATCCCAAATCAGTTTTTAACAATATACAACACAATAATAACTCGATTTTTTGCAAGAAACAACAACTATTGGCATTTTTTGTCTCAATTTCTCAAGGAAGTCCTATGATAAAAAAGACAAATTTGCGATGAAACATTTGCACAGAATCGAGACATAAATTTAGCCGAATTAGACATTTCCATGTCTACAAGTAACATTTTAAATCAGAAAATGGCAACTTATTAGCAACTTTATTTTCATTGAGTGCAACTTTTAACAAAAATGAGCAACTTTATCAGTGCCCTATCTATAACATATCCTCATAATTCATATCTTCTTCAAGAGATCCAGGAAAGGCAATATCCACAAGCATTGAATTTAAGTCGCATAAAGTGAGCACAATTTTTAGGAACAAATGTAGGGCTAAAAAGAGAAAAAAACAAAAACCTGAAAACCCAAAAACCCAAAAAAAAACCAGCCCAAAAAACCCGCCTGGCAGGTTTTTTGGGTTTAATGTCAACCGGGCGGGTTGGAAGCAACCCTGATGACGCCCCACACGGCATAGTCCAGAGGGTTGAGGTCTGGGCTGTTGGACAGCCACAACCCCCTTGGCCAGAATGCCACGTTGTCCTCTATCCAGGTTTGGACAATTTGGCTGAGTGTCCGGGTATCAACCAAATCTTGCTGGAAAACGCATGAGGTCCCTCAGACCTTACCCTTGGCTTCCTGATGGTCCTCTCATTGACACCAATGAATGACGCGATAATGTTGTTGTCAGCACTGGTCCAGTACATATCCACCATGCGGTTCCTGTTAGCCAATTGCATGACTATTGATTGACCAACCACGTTGATTTGAAAAGCAAAAAGGTTTAGCAGACTCTGCTGAGTACATACAAAAGCGAGAAATGGGCATTTCAGCTTGAGTCATGCAAGCTTTGCGTTTTTTTGGCGCCGGACAATTGGGCTGGGACACACGGTATGGTGGTTTTTGGTTGAAATTATTGGTAAAATCCCTTTCAAATTGGCATGGAAATCTAACTATTGAAAAGGTAATTCAGGGATGATCTATGATAAATTCATCAGAAAAACACCTAAAGATCTACTTGGAGTTCTGCCATAACCCTTTTAGGCACTTCATTTTGTCCAAAACTGATATATGACCATTGCAATTTTAAAGAATATGTATATCATGGGAACTGCGAGCTGTTGCCGCATGAAATCCACTAGATGGTACACTTTATGACCCTACTCTCTTATTATAGTGCTCTAGCTCACTTAGCAATTCCTTTAAATAGGCTTGCTCTGATGGCTAGTAGTTCATTTTGAGAACTATTGAGAACAAGAGAGGGCACTCAAGCAAAATGTGTTCTGGGAGTGCTTAAAGATGCTTAGGCGTGCTGAATCATCCAACAGCCATCTAGGTGACAAGAATGTTGTTTTTCTTTGACAACTTGACTGTCGACGCTTCTTTCCCATGTGTTTCTTTAGGTAAACCAATTGGAAAAGAAAAGAGAAAATGCCCTACCATATTGAGATTACTTGATTTTCACTGAAAATGAAATCAAAAGAGCTTGAATTTTTGGTATGATCTCTTTACTGACATCAAGTTTTGCAGAATGTGAAATCATTACATGAATCACGAGCAATTTTTGAGAAATACAAAAATTGTGAAAGTATACTGTAGGTCGCTAAAATTCATTTGGGGGAATTTCAAGCGTGTGAATCCAAAATGAATGAAATCTAGTTGGTTACTTCTTGGTCACAAAATACACCAACAATTTATAATGTGTCGCCACTTCACGAGAAATAATTTACCCTAAGTTTCTTTTTAATTCTGGATTGGCAAGACAAATAATCCAATTGAAAGCACTTTGATTTATCGATAATCCACAGATCACAACATAAAATTTACCCGTTAAGGATCGTTGAACGCAAATGGCAAACCACGTGTCGTATGCTCCGTAACTGAGATGAGTGATGATTGCCACGTACAAGGCCATGACAAATGAAAACACCTTGACAAAGGCCCCAACAAAGTCTTCATCTAAAACGCCAACTCGCTTATAATGACACGTGAACAGGCATTTCACAAAAGTATACGACACCACCACAATTCCACCTCCGACATTAAAGAACGTTGTGCCTAAAGTTAGAAAGGAGCACATGGTCTCTGAATATGGACCCAAAAGAGGCAGAAACGCCCTCGGTGTGAAAACTAAGAAGAACATAACAATCATTCCTTGGAGTCCAAATGAATGGATTTGATTCATCACTGTCCTTTGAAGATCTTGACCATACTTTTCGTATAAGACAAACATGTACGTTAGAGGAATTCCAAAAACCAAAATGATGGACCAAGCAACTATACTAAATATAGCATTGGCAGGATGGGTGAAGAACGTCTCATCCCCAGAACTAGTGTTCGATAGATTTGTCATTTCTTTATCCAAATTCCTTGATGCGAGGTGATATTTGATTTGTCTTTGGAAGGAAGTTTTGAACGGAAGTTTAGGGCACCAAACTCGACACAAAATTTGAATAGTGGCCGGATATTTGGGTCACGAAACACGGATGACAGGCTTGAGAATGTTGATTGTTAACTAAAAACGATCGTTAAAATAGTTGCTCTTGTGAAGGTGTTTTCCCTTTGATCACTGGTGGTCAAATGACCAAAAGCGATTGGAAATAAATGTGAAGAATTTGTGACGAAAGAACCTCTCGTGTTCCTCGATCTCAATCAACATACCCGATGTGCTACTTTGCGTGTCTGACAAACGTAACTACCAACCAATGTATGGAACTCTCGAACAAAAAAATAACCAGATGCTTCCACACAATAGAACAAAAGTTAAGGCTCTTTGCTTTGACGTGCATGTCTAGGTATTGTGCAAGCCGTTTCTAGGTCGATGCATCCTGAGCTTCTTTGGTCATTTGAGCTTACCCTTTTTTACACAAGGCATGAACTTTACAAGATTTTGCTTCAAGCAGATGGAACCCAAGGACCACAGAACAATGGAACTCATGTCTTGGGACCAAAACGTCGCATGCGAGTACTCTTTTATTACAGTGCTCTAGTTTTGGTGGATCAAGCTGTAGTGTTAGGATTACCTTCGATTGACATTTTGTCCAAACCTAAATAAATAGAGCCCTAGTTCATATTCGATTCAAAGATTTTGATATCATTGCCTTTCTAAAATCTTGATCTAAAATGTCGCTTAAAATGTATCTGCATGGTTAATTTTGACATAAATTTAGAGCAAGAGTGTTTATGACGAACAATTGAGTCAAAAAAAATTGTTGTAATTTCATGAAAACACGCAAAATGGAAGTTTCAATGGTTTGAAGCCCCTTGGCACATTTATTGAAGTGGTGACTTGGAGAATATTACAGAGGGCTTGATAGCTTGAGGGACAACGCTCACCAATTACCATTTGTATGCATTGCATCAGTTAAGCATTGAATTAAGCATGTTTTAAGATTACATTCGCAGCATTCTCTCTACACCTCAGAACCGATCACAAATTTATTTTGAATTATAAATTGATTTCTACAACGCAAAGAGGGGAGACGTTGTGTCGTGGTTAGCGCAGTTACCTTTATTGTGAGAGGGCCCACGTTCGATTCTTCTCCCCGAACTTTGTCAAGGAGAAGATGTCCTTGCTCACGGATTTTGAAAAATACCTAGAGACGTCCTTGCCTTGATCAAGAAAACTTTTAGACGCTGTTCCACACCCACAGACGGAGAACCGGAATCCGGTCTTGAAATGGCTATTGGAAATATTTGGAAGAGGTGAGGTGGCCGGGCGAGGCTCAACCGGGCTCAACCCTCCGACCCTAGCACCAACAATCAAAAAAAAAAACAATACCGTACTTTGTTTATCTTTATTTAATGCGATTAAGATTAGGAAGCGTTGTTTATAAAGATGAGTAAGGACAAATACGAGTAAAACTTCGGGTTATGTTATTCGGGCCTCTTAAAACAACAGGATGCACAATGAATAAGCTGATAATCAGCATTTTAGTACTTTTTCAAGGTTAAAATAACTTTATGTCAACTTCAAATTTCTAACCTTCCCATGCATCAATCCTGAAAGGAATTTATGAGGTTTCCACAATGATTTTTGAAACGATCTGATATTTTCTTGCTTACAAACTTTTGAACCTCCTGATTTTGGGTGTAACCGACAATCGGTACAACAATGAATATTACAAAACATGGTGCAACCGTGGCAAAAGTTACAAAATGGCTGAATGCCCATGTAAACGGTGGAAGCTCCTCCATGATCATTAGATAGATTGCAGGTCCAGCACTCAAAGTTATTCCAATGAAGCTCATTAGAAACAGTCCAAGGTTGACCATTGGAGGATAGGTTGTTTTGGGTGGCAAATATTTGGCTGGCACTGACGTTTCCACTTGAACTTGAAACTGTTTCTTGGCTCGCGAGATTGGTATCGTAAAAGTTGCCACCACCATATTGACCATGAATGCATAAAGAAGTTCTATGCGAATTGGCCCTCTGAACACTTTTGGCAACGCTGCCAAATCTGGCCATGAAAAGGAAAGAGTTATACAGTCACGTCAATTTTGTACAATTTGATTGAGGTTTTTTTTGAAATACCACATATCGGTATCGGAATTAAAATGTGCCTAATTATTCCAAATAAATGATGCTATTGCAATCTGATTTCCATTTTCAACAACAAATTTTGACATGAAAACATTTGGTTTCAACGAACTTTTCGTGTTTGTTCTTCCTTCGATACATCTTATCTCTCCTCAAAAGTCAATGGGAACATGCCAGATTTGAACAGAAATGGCCCGGCGTGACGTAAGAAGAGAAGAGGGAATAATATGTTTTTGCCTGTTTTGTTTTAGGCCTAGGGGTAAATGAGAATTCAATTTTTATACATTCTACTCATGTTTCTCAAAAATTCCACGCGTGCCTGTCCAAAAAAA
This sequence comes from Tigriopus japonicus, assembly GCA_010645155.1. Taxonomy (NCBI): domain Eukaryota; kingdom Metazoa; phylum Arthropoda; class Copepoda; order Harpacticoida; family Harpacticidae; genus Tigriopus; species Tigriopus japonicus. The sequence goes on from CM021315.1 coordinate 2,083,405, forward strand.
AGATGAGAAGCCCGAATCTATGATTTAAACACATGACAAAAAGATAGAAAAATGTGTGGTTTGTGGAGGCCAAAAAAGTACTTTCATCGGTGGAAAATTGGCGTTATATGTGATAAAAAGTGGAAAGTATGTGGGTTTTAAACAACTAAGTATTAATTCATAGGGTCTATTTTCAGCATTTTTTTCCAACAAGAAAAACGTGATTTTGAACATGACATATCAATTTTTTGCTGAACACTTTCGCGGTTTTTTTCTTTAAATGATTTAATAATAACAAAACACCCCAGCAAAATTCAAAATTCATGTAAAAAAATAGTTTTCATAAACATAGGCTTAAAAATGTCAACTGATATTGTCTGTGTTGCTGAATAGATTTTTAAAGATGATCCAAATATGAAGTTTCTAATACCTGTAAGAGGAGGACTACCAAAAATTTTCCATGTTTTTTTTTCCATACTTTAAAAGTAAAATTGCATAACACCCCACCACCCTCTAGAACTGAGCAAAGACCAAAGGATGGTATTTTTTCTAAATTTTACCAAGCCAATTTCCACATTATTTTAGGTAAATATATCTGAAATTTTAAACAAAACACAATTTCGTACTCAATTATTGATGATGTTTATTGAACGAATTAAACGAATTAATAAACACACAAGCAATTCTTGCACAACAGATGTGTAGAGAGTATTGGTAGTATTGTAAAAAAACACAAAGTTTGTTGAAAAAAGTTGTTTTAAGCAACAATTTTTCGTCAAATTACAAATCTTTTGGCAAAAGATATCCCAAACAGGCTAAAATATGTGGTTTTCTACCAGAAAATAATGACCTATTTTTCCTCACAAAAATGCTGTTTTATGTGAAATAAATCTTTTTTCTGTTTTTACATAACTTTCCGCCCTTTACCTTTACGACTTTGGTTTTGCTCGAAAAATTAGCTTTGATGACTAAAGCATTGTTTATTACACAGCTCTTACACACGTGAAAATTACATTTGTTCATATATGTATTATGCAGTGTGGAGGAAAATTTGCCACAGAAATGCCCTTTTTGAAAACAGAAATGCCATTGAAGCAAAGTACTTCCCATAAAAAAGCCAACTTCATAAAAAAACATGTTTTGCCTTCCAGGTAAAGTTGTCAATTAGACATGCTTTTAAAGGTTCAAGTGAGCTCTTCAAGAAACTTTTCGTTAGTGGAGAATAGAAAGGAGAAGGTTTCCTTGGCAAGGGTGGATTGCTAATGAGAATCTCGAAGCTTTTTTTGCATTTTTAAGACCTACAGAACAAGTTTGTGTTTTGATTAGGAACAGGAACTTTGGACCAATTACTTTTTCGTCTTTTATCGTCCTTTTTCATATCTTTAACTTTATTCGTCGCGAAAAAATATTCGTCTAATTTAGATGTTTTCATCTTTTCCTGTCTGATCGGGCAAATTCATTCGTCTTTCATCCTCCAATTGGGCAATACTTGAAATTTTCCTTCAATTTTCCTCAATCTTTATGATAAAACAGATTTGTTAATTTATAAATCAGCTAAAGTACTTTGAAAAAAGTTAAATCCGAAATTAGGGCCAAAGTAATAACTATTTATATCAAAAATAGTCAGTTGTGTTTTTGCACAAACCAAATACTTTTTTTCGTCTGATGCTGCGCTTTATTCGTCTTTTTTCGTCTAATTTTAAAGTTAGATTTGTCGAAACTTCCTGTCTCTAGTTATGACATTACCTTGTTTTTTGAACGTCAAGGCAAACCAATAGAACCCTCTTGCTAAACTTTTTGCCACACTACCATGTTTTTTTTTTCATTAGTAGGTAGTACTTTGAAATTTTGAAAAATTAAGGTTTAAAGTTTCGATTTTCGTCCATTTTGAACATGGTCCTTCAAGAGATCGTAAATTTGATTATGAATCAGTTTGTCATATTTATTTGTAATTTTGGCGAAACGCACAACAAAGCGTCCTCTAAAAAATTACGATTATTTTTCCCAAAATCTTATTAGTGTTATTGTGTGACTAAATTTTTATGCGGCTTCTAAAGTGATATTATATATTATTTTGAGCTATTTTGACAAAAAACGCTCAAAAACAAAAATTTTCCTTCATGACATTGAAAAGCTATGTGAAATCTCTGGGAATTTGTTTTTTGATATAACTGTAGCGTTTTGGGCTTTTTGGGGTCAAAAATGGACCGTTCAAACCCTAATAACTGAGCTGCTGCTGAATGTATTTTTATTCAATTTGAATTCAATTTCTAACTGAATGGTCTCCAAGTATGGATTGAATAGTTTTTCAAAAATGTTATTTTTAATAGGTTTTTAGGTTTACCGTATAACATTTTCCCTGGACCTAAACTTAAATAACACAATAAAAGTAAAGTTGTTTCCCATTGAATTTTGGGTCCAAAAAATGCCAAGATGTCTTTGAGTATTTTGATCCAAACATAAAAAGCCATTCGGAACACCGTTATTGGGCATTGGCCGTGTGGACATTTGAAAACAAAGAATTTGATATATTTCGTACCGCCGTTGAACACTATACATTTCCAACTTTTGGAGCCTTTCCCAATAATTTAAATGGAACATACAGCGGTCAATACAGCGGTTAAAGCATCGTTGCACCCTTTCAATCTTGTTTAGCCCTGCCGCTTTCATACGCGGTTTGAAATGTTAAAATGTACTCTTAAATTAACGTACCTGACATTGACTTTTGAGAACAAATGGCGAACCACACATCGTAAGTTCCGTTACAAAAATAAATCAACATCCCGATGTAACCAGAAATACCCAAGGTCCACGTTTTGCAAAACACTCCAGCAAAATCTTCGTCCAATGGGCCAACTCGCTTGTAACGACACGTGAATAAATATTTGACCAAAGTGAATGTTATCACGGTATTACCCGCAACGACATTGAAGAAGATGTTTCCCAAAGTAATAAGGGAGCACGTGGTCTCTGAATATGGACCAATCACCGGTAAAAATAATCGAGGCGTTGTCACAACAAAGAAGTAGACGACCATTAACTGAATGCCAAAAGAATAGATTTGGTTGATCACAGTACGCTGAAGGTCATGGCCACCATGTTCATAAAGAACAAAGATGTAAGTCATAGGCATACCGAAGATGAAGATCACAATGCATGAGACCATGCTGAAAGCGGAATTACTGGAATAATCGAAGAAACTGGAGTCGTTCATACTTTGGAGATAAAATGAAAAATACACGCAAAGAGTCAACTTTTCAAAGGCCTCACCCTAATTGGAACTAAGCTCCACGAACGTTAGTTGGAACTTAAAAGAGGCTGAGTAGTGCTTCATGTGGGGGGTAAGAGCTATTTACGCTTTCTAAACGACAAAGCGCTCAGGAGACCAGGGTTTGGAACTTCACAGAAACTCTGAAATTGCCTTAGATATTGAATTGCTTATTTGTTTTCAATATCTCCGATCCCTATTTAAAGAGAATGAAATTCAAGGGTCCCTGTATTTTTGGCGAAATTGTTGGGTCAGCGATGGAAGAAGTGGCTTTCAGTTTTCAACCATTTCATGGTTGTACAGATCTTCCTCTAATGAAAAGCTTTTAAATCCTACCATCATCCAAGAAAAGAAAAGCCACGCGTTGCCTTCAAATAATGACATTATGTGTGCAGAGGTTATGATGAAATTTTGAAGGGAAAAACTTTACCAAACATGGGCTTAGAAGTAAAAAAAAGAACCGGAAAGTACCGGAGCATCCAATAAAAAAGTGCTCGTTTTGCGTTGGGCTGTAAAATATCGTCATTTTGCGAGGAGGCTGTTAAAAATATGCAATCTGAATTTCGAGCTCTTCATTTGAGTGAATATTGTTTTGGAAATAAGGGCAGTCATTTATAGACCCAAAATACAGTGGCAGTTGGAAAGAAGAACGTTGTGTGCGTTATCAGCAAAGCTACCCTTTGTTTCAATTATTGTTATTTCAAATGACACCATGAGAGCAAAACAAATTTCAGTCAAGAGCAAAATGATTCGCAAAATGATTCAACGAGTGTTGTCTATATCCATCTTTGACTATGTAACTCTTATCAAAAGTTATTCCTGATTGTTATTTTCCCTATATAGATATTTATCTATATTTAGATGAACAAAATCCTAACCTGAAATGTAATAGCCAAGGAGAGCTTTTGCAAAATTTTGCGCCGAATTAAACTTTTGAAATAATAAGGCTTTTGAAGCCGTCCTTGCTTGTCTTTCTTGAACATGCATACCTTTGAAAGGAAAAAAGAATTACCCAAGTGTAAGATTGCGGAAGAAAGAAACACGGGTGAGGTCACAATACCACATGGATTTTGTCAAAACCATAGCTACTGAATTTTCTAGTTGGTACATTACACCAGAACTAAAGCACTGTAATAAAAGAATAAAGTCATAAAGTGCGCCATCTGGTTAGTTCAGCTTACAACTACTCACGCTTCCCAAAATATGCAGATTCACCCTCTAAGCTGAACCGGTTTTAAAAAAATGAGGCTAAATAATGCTGGTGGAGCTTAATCTAGTTTTCAATCTGCTCGATCATTTCAGCACGCACTACTTCGTTGGGACTGCCAATTCTCCTAAAGCGCTTTGTACTCTGCTACCACATGGCTTTCTAAACTATCCATGATCATCTCAATAGAGATCTATAGAGAGGCCATTGTCGTTATTTTGTCTGCCTTGTTTTTTGCGAAACTGGCCAGAAGTTGCGTGAAAAGCCCAATCTTTCCCAAGAATATCGCAAGATACTTGCCTAAACAAGTGGAAGATCATGGTACAAATGAAAGTGCAAAAGCCAAATCGTCAATGCCAAACCCCATAATTGTGTGATTAAATGCCTGTGAATTGACTATCATCTTCATTGAACACCTTGGTATAATTTGGGAGAAGCAAAGCGAAGACAGGAGGCCACATGGCCAAAAACCTTAATGCTTTTCAAAAATTTGCCTTCTACGAATACATTTGTTTGGGCAAGTTTCAACTAGCCGCTGATGATACACAGCCCTTGCTGCCTACAGTGAAATTTCACGGCCGGCCTGCTCCGGTATCTCCACTCTGGGACCTCCGTGGTCACCTCTATGAAAAATGCGTTCAATCAATGAGAGAATCAATCCAAAAGTACCCGTTTTTGACGACTTGATAGACCATGGGTGTTGGTTGTTAAGATTGAGCCAAAGTTTTTCCCGGTTTGATTACAAAAGATCAAAGACATAGATGGGAGTTCTAAAAGATTGAATCCCATCAGCACAAAACATCAACTCTTGACAAAGTTAATGTAGCCTTGATTCATTTGAAAACCACAAGCAGTTCCACCTGCGCCCTCAGCTATGCCAATATTGGCTCAAATTGAAAAATTCCTTATCTGAAAACCAATGTGAACATTTATGTGAGATCAGAAAAAAGCACTTCGTTTTGAAGGATGAGTCAATGTGAACAAAATTAGTGCATTGGGAAAAGGAACGAGTATCGAGTACTTTTTGGATTTTTGAGACGTTACAATTTCAGCATTTTTAAAATGTAATAGGATTACAGTAACTTTTTGAAAAAAAGAAAAAATGACTAAACTTTCGGTACTTGTAATTTCGTTACAACTGCTCTTCCAAGAAATAACTTATGATACTGGCAGCAAGATCTGCACAAGTTCAACTCTAATATCCGGAGACTTTGCCCTTGTTTTGCCTCCTTCATCGATCCATCGCAAAATTATGAGAATAAATGGTAAGGAAGCCAGAGTGGCCGCGCGTACTAATGCGTTATTAAAAGAGCCGAATGTAAAAGCTTCCCCAGACGGCGTAGGTTCGAATCCTGTTGGGGAACGAATTGAAGCTGTCGGGAGAAATTCTTCAATTTACAGGGAATCGCATTCCTTGTAGCGGTAGTAAAAAACCCGCAAATAAAAAAATAATAATAATAAATAATAATAAAAATGCAGTACATCGTTTCTCCTGTGGTTAGGAACATTTGAATGTTTACTAGAAATTGATGAGAGGTATCCGTAGTTTGTTTATAAATCTAAGTTTTTATTTCAAATTCTTCTTTTAGCACTCAAAGGACATTCACACGAAAAGATTGAAGAGTCAAAATGCATGACGAGTTCCATCATTTATATAGCAGTGGTTTATATATAGATATATGATGAGAATAATAAACAAAATCGTAGCGACTGATTTTTCTAGAACATTATTGTTTAGTTCGTTTTGTGGTGATGCTATAATATATATGGACCAGACTTGATTGGAAAGGTGAAAGAGTTGGGATAATCATCATGACATTATTCTTCCTCTAAGATACTTGGGGGCGGGTCTTCTCAAATACAAGGCAGTTGAAGAGTTTTCTTTTTGTTTTGTGTTCAGAACTGACTACAATGAATAAAGGCTTGATTGTGTTTCTGATCACGTCTTTGTTGCAAGAATGATCAGAATAGCAGTAATAATAGCTGTAGAATGGGGTATAATAGTGATGCTTTGAGAAGAAGTCGTAAGAGCAATGGAATAATACATAATCATAACCTTGTGCATTTAAGAGGTGAATGTGCTGCAAAATAATCATGAACAAATTCTTCTAAATATTTAGATTTATCTTCGTTCTTCGTTCTCATCGTACTCGTCCATTCTCTCAGTTTGTTCAGTTCCGTGATGGAATCGCACACATTAACTGCAAGTAAACGAAAAAAAAAAAAAGAGTTACCTTCTAGCCAGAGAGAGGCAAAGATTTTTTTTTCAAAAATAGAAAAGGGAGACTTACCGTAAATTAGAGAGATTGTAAAAGTCAGACCAAGAGTAACGTAAGCATGCAGGAAAATACACCCCGTTCCAAAAGGAAGCAAGAGGAAGAGACAAACCGTCTCGAAACGTGTACATACATGTAATACTTTATTTAGACTCATTCATCATAAATATTATCAGAAATGGATAGAGGAGAGGATCGAATCAAAGAACAGCGTCGTGTGTTTAAAGATACTTTCCGTGTGATAAGGCAGCTGCTTTGACTCGTTAATGAATTCATACAAAATCATAGGAATAGAAATAAATGTTGCCTGTAGAAGCCAGCCAAAAAGAGGGAGATATTTCAAAACTACGTTTCTTCAAAGGGGTCAATGTCAAGGCCACGTGTGATTCTAGAAGAACGAGATTCGCTTCAAGCCATCAGACGTGTTTCAAATTTATACAAGACTTTATCGGCCATTATGAAGACAAGACTGATCAATCAGTGTTGACGGCTCTCCACATTCAAGTTCACCAAACACCAAGATAAAAACAGGGAAAAGACCAATGAAGGAGAACCAAAGAACATGAAGTGATAGATCGAAAGAGAGAAAGATAAATTGGGAATTATTCCTGGGATGGAAGCATTACTTTTTTCCTTTCAGAGTGAAGAACGGTTTCTTCTCTTTCTTGCCCTCGCCGCCAGAGGCGCCAGTGGGCAGAGTTTGGGAACGCGCTCCACCTGAAGGACCTTCTCCTCCGGCTGCCTGGTTGATTGCGCTCACCCATTGACTCATTTCGTCGTCATCTCGGGCTTGGAAGAGGTACATTCCTCCATTATTCAACCTAAGGCATTTATAAAAGATTAGCACCGCTTGCTTTTCCTTTTTTAGTAATAAAACCAAATCTCACTTCAATCTAAAGACATGCTTCTTCTTTGTGTAATCACTGGCCACTTCGGCGGTCGCCCCTGAAATTTCCACGGGAGGCTCTCCTTTGTAGGTGGCAGTTGGGGCTCCCTTATAGGCCTTTTGGTCTTTGTAGAAGCCAATGCTCCCGTTCTTCAAGACAACGCAAAGTTTGTCCCAGGACCTGTTTAAGAGGATAAAAAAGGTCACTTGAGATGTTCAAAAGGCGAACCTCCTTCCTTACCTGTTGGAAGTTTTCTTAGTGGTGCTTTCCCACTCGTGTTTCCTGATCAAAGTGCTCTCGAGTTCATCATCATCGGATCGTTCTGAAATTTACATCAATGGGTTTTAGAAACAAGCTTGCTTCCAAAATCCCTAAGAGACCCTGGACTAAAAAGCAAGCAATCATAAAATGAAACCTAAGTCTATCTAAAAATGGGTTCTGGATCGATTGAATTGCTAACAGGTGGTGTTTTTTTCCAAATGAGTGACGGGAGCAATATTGTTGACTTAAATAATAATTTAATATCCCCAGACGGCGTGGGTTCTAGCCCCGCCGCCGTCGGAAAGGAATATTTTATGCTTGATGTCGCGGCAGCTTTGGCCCCCGATTGGTCTTACCAGCCATGGGTCGTCTGAGGTTATCCTCATCATCACTGTAGTAGCTGGCAGCCGCAGCAGCCTCTGATTCTGCTTTGGACTTGGACTTTGGCCAGCGGAAGCTGCGGAATGGCGATTTGGAGCGTGTACGCGTTTTCCCGCGCTTTTTCTCACTGGCTGTACTGCCACGCCTTGAAGCTGAACACGACGAAGGGAGGAAAAATAGAAAAGAAAAACAACATCAAAGTCATGCATCTCAAATGTCTCGAAATTGAGATTTGCAATCAGAAGGAGGAACAAAAACTGTTTGGGGTGTTAACTAAAATTGGTTAGAAAATGTAATGGTCATGCAAGGTCTAACTAAATAGGAAGTTGTTAAAGAAAAGTTTGTTTAAGAATGTAAGGAAAGCCAACCCACAAGGTGATCTGAGGACAAATCGTTGGCTCAAGGGAGTCTTGGGCAACGTCGCTGATTTTGGTTTTCGCTCCAGTGAGGAATCCAGTCCAGTGGTCTCGGAAGAAGAGGATTTTCGCCTGATCGATTGCTCTGGTAGAGGTGGTAGCTTTGCTTGAGAAGTGGGAGGTGAAGAACAAGGTGAAGAATCGTCTACAGAGCGTGCAAAAAAGGAAAGAAATGATCATGCCAAAATAAGGCTCTAAATACATGAAAAATCAAACCAAGGATCAAACTACTATACGGTGAGACTGTGAGTGAGGTTAGAAAGTCGATAGTGGATTTGAAGAGCATTGTGAAATGTCAGCAGCAAATATATCTTTAAACGTAGTATCACTTTATGTGCTCCATCACCTAGATTTAAAATATCGTATCCTGAACCACCATCAAAGAAACATTCAACCAATCATTAATATAATCAAAGCAACCGGGCCCCCGATTATGCCAGGAATAACTGTCACTTTGGGTAGTGAGAACGACACAAAACATGGTGCAGTAGTGTTCATCATTACTCTCACTACCTTTGCCGGAAATGTCTCCGCCAGTTTCACTTGGAGATGTCACAGGCGTCGGCGATTTAGCCGCAGAGGCACGCCGAATGGCGCCTGTTTCAACGGAGCCTGCACCACTGGGAGGTCGTCCCGTGGGCCCAGATGCTCCCCCAGGTGGGGAGGTGGCACCCGTGGGCGCAGCCTTAGGACGAGATCCTTGGCGAGTGACGCCAGTTGGGGCTGCATGCGCGAAATGGTAAGAGCATTGAGAGAAAAGGATTCGCTTCGAGTAAGTTTTTGAGAAAACCAGCTAGGTAACTCTTCCTTCACCTGAGAATAGTGATCCTGATCACCAGTGAAAAACATATCCTAATCAAGAGCAAACCCGTTGATTTTGAACTACCCCCTACACCAGATTTGAAATTTCCCGCCAAATTTTGTGGCGGGAAAAACAAGGCGACAGTTTAGAGAAACTCATTAAGAGAAGGGACTCACTTCCGGATTTGACACTTCCCACATCGGATCTTTCCCCAGCATCTGGTCGGTCGTAAGAAGGAGGGGCGTGCTTGGCACGTTCCTCTTCCCGACGCCGCTCGTCCTCCTCTTGGCGACGTTTGATCTCTTTCAACTCGAACTGAAGGAATGGATAGCGTTCAATCATCTTGTAAAAAAGGAAAAAAAAACATGGCGAAACCCTTTTCTTACCGTGGTGAGCCTCTCAAGGGCAGCAAACCGCTCCTCTTGTGCCGCAGCAGCTTTTTCAAAGGCCTCGTGCTTCTTGATCAAATTCTCGACTTCGTCAATGGTTTGCTGAAAAGAAAAATCAAGCCCAATTTAGAGGCTTTCTCGTGTGAAGGGTTGTAATGTCAGCCAACACTTACTCCCAATTCTCCGGACTTCAGGTAAGGATCTTGAGCGATGAGCCAAGCTTCGGCTACAGCTGCATCACGGGCGAACTGATAGACCTCAAGAATAAGTTGAAGATGTTCCCAGCGCTCCTCCCACCTCAGCAACATGGTATTTCTTTGGTTGGTGAGCTCCACCAACTTCTCTTTGATCTCATTGCTGGCGTAATGACCTCGAGAAAGCAACTCTTTTCCAAGTGTGAAACATTGGGTGAAGTTCTCTTCACGTGTGTCAATTTCGGCCTTGTGGCCCTGGTGGTTATTCATGAGAAGCTCGACGCCACTAACATCACGAGGTTTCTCGGACGTGGACATTTGCCGTGTGAGATCGTCCATCCACAACATGAGATTGCGCACCATGTTGAAGAACTTGAACAAGTCTGAGGTATCGTGCAACTTGTTCTTACGCGAATCGCCCATGGCATTGAGTTCAAGCCATGCCCGCACAACTTCTCGCTCCCGGTTGGTAATTTCCATGGCCTTCTCCCCTGCATAAGCAGCTTGCAATTTGGATGATTCCTCTTGGATGGCCTTGACCTGACCCTCCAGACCTTGAAGATCTTGGACGAAATTCTGATGTTTGCGGGTGAGTGATGACACGGCTCCAGCATCGCGTCCCAAATCATCGGGCATGGAGTGCTGCTTTTCGAGGATTCGACCCAGGACATCCTTGCAATCGTGGAAGTATTTATGTAGCTCACGAGAGGCCTCAAGCATTTGAGTCCTGGTTTCGATCAACTCGCCAAGATCAGCCCAGGAGTCGTTGAGCGAATCCTTCCATTGGGCAATGGTAGCCGCATCCGTGTGACCCGACGTAATGAGACTGTCGGCAATTTGATTGGCAGCAGCCACTCGTTCTGTGCCAATGATATCCGTGTCCTTGGCGAATTCACGGAATCTCTCCCAGAGCAAAGTGACGTGCTCGTAGTCTTGTCCTAATTCGTGTGATCCAGCCACCACCTCGCGCTCGGCAATCCATTGTTCCAAATCATCCACCTCTCGGTTCAACATGAACAACTTGAGGGCATCGTCCAATTTGGCTTTCCTTTCGGCGGCCAGATCGCGCAAACCAGCGTAGAGTTTTTCGACTTGAGCCAAGCGAATGGAAATCTGTTCACTCTCAGGATGCTCATCAGCAATGAGTTGTCTGGCAGATTCGCTCAATTGTCGAATATTTTCGGAATAATCCTCGACAGCACTCTCGAGAGTGGTATGTTTCTTCATAAGGTTTTGAGCGGAGAATTCGTCCTTGCCTCTGTCCTCAACCATCATGTAGAGCTCTTGTTCCGACATCCAGGCTTCAGCCTCGTTGGCATCGAAGAAAAATTGTTGGGCCTTCTCGCTCACAAGCAGCTTTTGACGCCTGATCTCAAGCATCTCCTTGAGATTGTTCAAGTTCTCTAGAAGCTCATCAATGTCCTTTTGGAATTTTTCGGAGTCGGGATGATCCGAGGCGATGAGTTTTTGTCCGATTTCACACACGGACAAGATTCGGGGCTCGTGGTTGTCGATCTCACCCTTGAGAGTCTTGTTCTTCTTAATAAGAAGATTGACAGCTTGGAGACTGCTGCCAAACTCATCGGACGTCACAAGGTTCATCTTCTCTTCAATCCAAATGTTTTCATCCTCGAGGTCGCGCAAGAACTGGAAGATTTCCTTCTTGACCAAGAGCTCTCTCTTCCTGGCTTCGAGTGGAGCCATGACGGCCTCGAATTTCTTGGAGACCTCTTCCTTTTTGGCCTCAATCACGTTCCTCTTGTCAGGCTCCATGAGCACCAATTTTTCGGCCTGAGTTTCTAACTCGCTCACTTGCATCGACTTGACTTGCATCTGGGTCTCGATCATCTGTTGTTTCTGCATGAGAATGTTCACAGAGGTGAGATCGTTGCCGATGGGCTCGGTCTCCATCTGTCGTTCCAGATCCATGACAAAGCTATCAATGTCATCGCAAGATTGCTCATAAAGATCGGCTCTCTTGGCGTCGAAGATCCTTTCGCCCTTGTCTTTGGTATTCTTCTGGAGGGCCTCGAAATCTTTCTCCAACTCGTCCAATTTCGGCGTGATCAGATCCGCCATTTCGGGTTTGGTCTTGAGGAGCTCTTGGCCACTTTCTTGAACACGGTCCAGACGCTCCTTGTTGGAGGCAATTTCGGATTCAAACGCTTGATGTCTGGTCCATTTGCTGTGGATGGTCTTGGCTGAACGGTAGGTGTCCTCTTGGACGAGAACATTCTTTTCTTGGATCCAATCGTGCAATTCTTCACAATCTTGAAGGAATTGGTGAAGTAAAAGTTGATCGCGAAGTTTGTCCAATTGTTGGAGAGCCAGATCGTGATTGATGTTCCTCCTCTCTGAGATGTCGTCAGCTTTCTTGGAGATCTTGTCCGAAGCGAAATGTTGCTCGGAGCACAAGCGTTGGGCAAATTGGAGAACACCATTAACCTTGTCGTCGTTAGCCTCCATGGTAGTTAAAAGAGCCTCGTGCTTCTTGATGAGTGATTCGGCCTGCTCCAAATTGCTTGGAGTCTCATCCTTGCTGAGAAGATGTTCTTGTTGCGACAGAAGAACTTCGGCTTGTTTGGCGTCTCGGTTGAACATCTGGAGATTGAGGGATTGAGACAGCAGTTGTTGTCGGTTCTCCCACATCTGATGGACCTCCTCCCATCCGTCTCTGAGGGCCTTTAGCCTCTCGCGGAGGAACATGTATTGTGGATCTTCGAATGTGGAAGGGTCTGCTGTGACCTTCTCGCCATAGTCCATCATGGTAGTGTAATCAGTAGTGTAGCTGTCAATCTCTTCTCGGATCTGTTGATGCTGGCTCAGCAATTTCTCAGCCTCGGCTAAGCTTGACGGCGTGTCCTCATTGGCAATGCTGGACTCGGTTTTGGTCAACCAAGCCTGGAAATGATCCAAGTCCTTGAGGAAGCGGTGAAGATCACCAGCCTCTTCCAGTTTGGCTTCACGCTCATGAAGCATAACATTCAGTTGCTTCCATTCCCCACGGAGTTTCTCCACACGATCAAGCACAACTTGAGCTTCGTCAGGATGTGTGTCCTTGATTTTGTTGGCTTCATCCTCCAGCGTTTTGAGCTTGGCCTCGATAGCCGCCATGTCTCGATCCATGCCCGAGAGCTTTCGTTGGAGGGTCATGATGCCTGTGAGATCCATCTTGAGCTCGTCGGTTTGCTCCAGAACACGTTTCTTGTCCTCAATCCAAGTGACGGTCTCACGACATTCAATGTGGAACGTCTGCACACCATGGGCGGATCCCAATTGCTCACGCTTGGCTTCGGCTTGCTCACGAAGGTCGGCCCATCTCTGGTTAAGCTGGTTCTGTCGTGCAACGATATCATCCGAGTTGGGGTGGTCAACATGAAGCAATTGACGGGCCAACTGGTTCACCACAGCAACGCGGGAAGCATTGGCGTTCATCTCGCGATCGAACCCATCGAATCTGTGTTTCATGATCTCACAGTCCTCGATATCTTTGCCAGGTTGCATGGTATCCAACATCTTCTCCTTCTCGGTGATCCATTGTTCCACGCCATCGGCCTCGGTGAATAGTTTGTACAAGGAGAGTGCGTCCAAGAGTCTCTGTTTGCGGAGTTTGGAAAGCTCTTGCAGTTCATTGTAGCGCTTGTCAATGGATGCCAATCGCTTCTCTACTGCTGGCGTGTCGTTCTCGCCCAAGGTCTTGGCTTGTTCATGAAGAGCATCAATATTGGATTGGAAGTTCATGAGATCGTCGTGAATCTCCTTCTGTTTCTTCAGCAGTGTCTGCACGTTGGACTCGTCTTTGCCAATGTCATCGGATGACACCAACCGGAGAACATCCAGCATGTATGTGTCCACATCATCGGCGTCAGTGAGGAATTGATGGAAGTCCACAGCTTCGGTGAGTCGTCGCTTTCTGGTATCCATGAGGTCGACCAACTGGCTCCACATACTCATAACGTCATCGATCCTAGTCTGGACCTTATCAGCACCAAAGTGACCCTGGTCGATGAGATCTTGACCTTGTTTAATCGACATCTGTAATTGGTTTTCATGAGCACGGATCTCGGTTTCCAGACTCTTGTGCTTGGAAAGCAGTAGGTGAATGGTGGTGAGATCATGTCCAATATCTCCTTGGGACAAGATTTGCTCCATCTCCTTGATCCAGTTCTCCTCCTCGGCCATATCCCAATAGAACTGCCACATTTGTCGGGACTCTTCCAATCTAGACCGTCGTTCAACGGCCAAACGCACGAGCTCGGCGTAAGCATCTTCCAAGGTTTGGACTCGTTCCACAATGATACTTGGGTCGCATGGTTTGTAGTCGTCGGCTCCATCCTCGTCGGCCAAGAACTTTTGCGAATGCTGCACAACTTGTTTGACTCGCTCGCCAAGAACGTTGATATCGGCCTCCACAAGCGAGTGTTTCTGGAGAAGATCCTCCACCCCCAACAAATGCTTTCCGTAATCGTCGGAGAGTAGTCGCATCTTCAATTCTTCCATGGAATCCAAAATGTACACCATTTCCTGGAAGTTGTGTTGCAATTGCAAGGACATCTCCAATCGCGTTCTTCTGGCCTTGAGAAGCTCGAGCAAGTAGTTCCACAAGCGAAGAACATTATCCTTGCGAGCATTGATACACTCGATATCGTGATAGTTTTCGGTTTCCAACTCATGAGCCACGGCAATCACGGCTTGAACGCGTTCCTCGTAGGCAAAAATATCGGTTTCAATGGCCTCGTGCTTCTTAGCAGCCGCTTCCACAGCGGCTAAATCGAAACCAAAGTTGTCCTGCGAGACCAGACGTTGGTTCTCGCTGAGCCAAGTCTCACGCATGCCTGCTTTGCGGTTAAATCGAGCGGCCAATTGCTCTAATTTCTCCTGACGAATGAGCTCTTCTCGGAGGGCCAATTCACGTTCGTGTTCAGCCTTTTCCAGTCTTTCCCAGGCCTTGTTGATGTCTGAGATGGTCTTGCCTTCCTTGGGGAAATAAGGCACTTTGTTGTTGGCTCTCATCTTGGATTGAAGGGTGAAGAGCAGGACTTCAAGGTTGCCCTTTTCCATGAATTTGGGAGGCTTTTCAACGTTGCGGTATGAGTTGAATTGCGTCAATTGTTCTTGGACTCCACGGAGAGAGTTGGCAAATTGTCGATCACCCAAGGCCTCGATCACGTTCTCGATCCATTTGAGGAGATCACTCGTGAATCCTTCGTATTGTTCGATCATCTTATCGCATTCCATGTCGATGCCCACCACCTTGGCAATTCGTTTGCCTTGAACGGTCTCCTGCTTCAACTTGGAGAAGTAATGGTAGTAGGTGACCACATAGGTGATGATGGATTTCTCATCCGGCATCTCTACGTTCACATCTTCGGCATCCAGAAGTTTGACCAGATTAAACTCACGATCCGCCACATCGAAGGCGTTATTCAAATTATACATGGCGTTACTCTTGGACAAACGCTCATATTGGATGAGATCTGGTCTGTGCTTATGAATAATGGCGTTGAAGGCCAAACCATCCCGCCATGACGTAGTAAAGTTGCGGATATTCACATTGTGATATCCGGCCGTCTTCATCTGACACCAGAGCAACAAAGCATCCTTGGCGGATCTTGTGGCTGCTCCCGGTCCAGGTTCTTCGACTGTGATCTCTTGGATCTGGAATCGGAGGATGATGGTCCAGATGAGACCGAGGGTGAGACGAGGACTTCCATCCACGATATCATGGGCTCCCATGTTCTCCAAATGGACTCTTTGTTCATAGAGAAAGGACAAGGCTTTGTCCACATTCTCGAGGCAGTGAATACGCATTTTACCCCTAGTTGGGCGCGGCTGAAACCGGAGAATGTACATAAATGATACTCCTCTACTCTTGTTACCCAAACCACTATCAACCTTACCAGTCGTTCTCCGGAAAGAATTTCCAGGAGTTTGATGAGTAGCTTTCCATCTCGAAGGTCAGTGTAAAGGTCGACCACACGGCAGTTGATGCGACACAAATGGGAGTTCACCCATTTGGTGAAGGTCTTCTTCTGAACGTGCTCTCGCTCAACTGAAACACAAACCGAACGAAATGAGTCACACAACTCGACATCCTAATGAAGATGCCAAATGCGGCTATGAATACCCCTGAGGCTCTTGATATGCTTGAAATAAACCAGACTCAATGCAGCGTCCTTGATATCCTGATTGGATGTCAAGCCTGCACTCACAGGGGGAAGAGGCGTGCCCGTGTAAGGCGGGGATAACGGTGGAATGGTTGGATCAACCTCGTTCAAACTAATATGCCGAACTCGTGGAGCTTTCAGCTTCTGATCAAATTTAAACACACTCGGAGAATTCGGCGCGGGTGTGAGCTCTAAATCACTCGAACTGGACGAGGATGATTGGTCCGAATTAAAATCGGAATAAAATTGGCGCACTTTTGATCGATGCCTTCGGCTTTTTTTGACCTTCAAGCTCTCCATTATACCTCGGAGTCACTGATTCGTGATAAATTTTGAATAATTTTTTACTATCCAATTCAACAGCAGCCATAAAAAGTTCCTCCAAGTATCTTATCAGACCGCAAAAGATAGTGAGCCATAGACGCTTATTGCACTAGATTATTCAATATTTGAACAAATCGAAATGATGCCAATTTTCACTTGCTCCAATCTCGTAACTCTACCCCAAAGCAATCAACACATCTGAGAAAGTTTCCTCACTTACCAGCCAAAGCCTTGATCCGAGAGCGTTCAAAGAGCCTGGACGACGAGTTTCCACCATCATAATCGAACTCGTAGTCCTCTATGACTTCATTTTGTTGGTTGATTGGGTCCCATCGGACACCCACACTGATGTCCGTGGTCATGTTGACCGAGCTCCTTTGGTAGCTACACGGAAGATGTTGGTACTACAAGAGATTCTTGGGGTAGCTGCTGGGTGGTCCACCCAAAAGGAGCGGTTTGAGCTGCCTGGAAAAGCAAAATCGAGATGTAAACCTCATTCCAAATCAGTGGTGGGATGCCAATTGACATGGCAACATACATATCTATCCCTACTTTCTACTAAATGGTTCACTAGGATCGTGCTAGTTCACGTTCCATTCCAAACACATCAGAGTTCAAGCACAGTGTCACTTCCCCATCGTCTAAATGTGAATTTTGGAAAGGCCTTCGCCGAAACTCACAACAATGTCCTTCAGCCTCAATGGAAATGTGTTTCTCCCCCTGCTCTCTTTCTTTCCCTCTATTTAGTGCATGCATGCAGCCAACAGTACTACTACAACACAAGGAACATTCACAGAGAGAAAGAAGGCCGCAGTGTTTTATGATCTCGCCTTTCAGCCTTTTGAGCTCCAGCTCCACCAAGAAAGCCCAGCCATTGAGCCTCGCTCCGTTTAGCGAGACTGCCGTCGTTGTCGAGCAGCCTTTAAAGGCCGCTCCTCTCTTACTTAGCTACAAGATGAGAGTGCTGTTGCTTGTTGTTGGGCGCGGCCTTTATGATCCGGCGGCCTTCTCTCGTCGCTGTTTCGAAGGAGGCGCGGTAACGGATCGATAAAAGTTTCCCTTCACACCGAAACCTTATCTTGATCCATTCACACAGCTCGACGAGATTCATTTGCATTGATGAAGCGCTTAATCGAAAAAGCTCAATGAGCAAGTGTCGGTGTCTCGATTTGGGGAAGAATTCATCATTTTTCAAAAGCCAAAGTGGAAAAACCTCGTGTAGCTCAGAACAGCTTCAATGTAATTGTTTAAGGGATTTGGCAAAGACCCACATGAACGATGGAGGTCCAGAATTGAGGATCAAACCAATGGCTTTATGGTTGTCTGGCTTGGAGGGGAAGTGTAATATACGGATCAATGACCCGTCGCGATCACGATATTTTTAGCGGAAAAATGGCGAAAGCTGTATGTAGTTGAAGCCAGCCTATGACAAATTGAAGAGGAACAAGAGCTTTCCCGTCGTTTCTCAGGCTAACAATGGCAAAACAACCACGGTTTGTAGATTAATCAAAACCTTGCATTTGAAAGGTTTGCAGCTTTATGTTCTACATCGAGCTCTAGAGTTGTTTCCGTTTGAGGTAATGTGAGTGGATTCACTTCCATTCACTCTTCGGCTTAGAAAATGTATGCAAATTCATCAAATCCGCGGCATAAACTGCTCATTTTGAGCATGCAAATGAATGACATCTATGCTTTTCGGGAGGGTGTTCAGAACGTGGCATTTGTACACAATGAACAGTACTTGCCTTGTTCGACACGAGGACGTATATATGTGTGTATGAATGTATGTACGCCCGACATTGTTTACCCAAAGTAGACCTTGTCGAATTCGTTCCTCTTGCAAGAAGAGATTTGAGCAAATATCAAACAATACTCAGTTTTGCCCTTCCAGTTATGGGACCTCTCTAATGATTTTCGGTCAAAGAAGAGTCGTTCATTCGTGACAAATAAGCGAGAAGCTCGGTGTTTCTCGCATAATTTGAGCGAACAATTTTCAATCTTCATCTAGGGAAAATGAATTGCTTGCGCCACAAAATTTATGGGAATTTGCCGTTCATTCAGCAACAAATGCCAAAAATTCACGTGTCTTCCATCTACTATCTAGCATGAAAGCCAGTTCTCGAGGTAGACATGAAGGGACGAAACTCGTCAGGCTTTAAAAATTGTGAGCTGTCACAGCTGGGTTTAATAAACGCTAAAAATGGCGAAAACTATGCTCAATAAAAATTTACATTTTATGGTGAAGACAATTTCTAACACTACTTCAACACTGGCTATGAAATTCCCTTTCTAATAATCCTCTCTGACGACGACTGAGGCACGTTCTGACCAAAAAGTGATCTAGAATCACTCATTTTCAGCTTTGAAAATGTACATAATTTATTGATCTACTGTCAAGGAAATTTTTAACTTGTTAAAATAATCTTGTTTAGTGTGTATGCGATGCTTTTCTCCGAATTAACATTTCGCAATTAATGAGATAACGCGTATTGCATAATATTAAAATGAATCCAGATGTTGGTAATCTCAAAGGATTTTCTCCCGTGTTTTCATCCAAAACAAAATCAAGTTTTCAATAAAAACATGTTTTGTGTGTTTTCCCACCTACAATAAGCCCCCCCTCCCAATACGACAATGGACCTAAAAATTTTCGTGTCAAAAAAACGAAATTATGCGACGAGGATGATCTGGAAAAATTAGTCCACGATTGTGAGTCCCTTCAAAAAAGACAGTAGGCTTAGGTACAGCAAACAAAATGTACTAAACTTGATAGTACCTATAATAATTGGCTTTGAGACATATTTCTAGATGTGTAATTAGTTGGAGGAGGTGGAACTGGTCATTAATTTTGAATGTCTGATTCATGAGTACTAAGCTAATTTTAACCATTCTTATGGAAATATAATATTCCTGTTCTTGTAAATAGTTCAATCTCGTGGTGATAAAAGAAAATGCTTCAAGAGTGAACATGGACTCCGGACTTGAAAATTTCCTTTCCAAAACAAGATTACGTTTTCCCATTATCTATACGGACCACTCGCCAACAAAATGACAGCAATGGAACAGCTTTGGTGAGCACAAAGACAGAGCAACTGTACTTGGAAGGAAGTCAATCTATTTGAGAGAGTGGTCTATTGCAAATCTGAGGAACTGCATTTGAAGAGTTCTCGTGGCTTTCCAACAATCAGCTTTTCGTAAAATCGACATGGCAGCCGTTTCTCCTCATTTTCATGCGCCCCAAAGCATTATTACTATCATTGTTGTTCCATAAAGACAGGGGAACTTGCTCCATAAGGGTTGGAGGTTCCATTGCGTGGCATATAATCATTTCGGAGAAGTATGATCAGGCCACAATTCCAACGACAGAGCGAAGAGAACCCCTTATGCCAGTAAATGGTCCCCGTGGAGCCACCTATATCCAAACAATGCTCTTTTCCGGCTCCAAAGACATGAAATGACGCAAGATAAGAACAAAAGATACATGCATCTACTTTCCAAAATATCACCAAAAGATGCAAATTGTGACTTCTGGAATCCTAATCATTTGTTTTGCAATGCTTTTTCTTCATTTACTGTTCTGAATTCTATCAATGGAAGCCAAGGCAGCCAAAATGGTGGCTCCCAAACACGCCAAGGAATGATCTATTGCCTCGTATTCAGAATGAGTTGTGTGCAATGTGCATGTACGAGTGTGTTTGTGTGATCTCCAGCCAAACCTCCTCTCTGTAGTCTTCTTCAGCTTCTTTTTCTTTCCCCTTACCCTTCTGCTTCATCAGACTGGTAATAATCGTCGTGGAGAGGAACACGAAGCCAAGCTCTCTTTCTTAGCTTCCCACTACAAAGTGAGTGAGTATTAGAGCTTATTTGGGCTATGGATCATCAAGCGCACAATAACTTGCGCAGTGTGTAAATCATCAGAATACAAGCTTGATTCAATCTGTTAAGTACGAATAATGAACGTGACCTAAAATAACTCGAAACCACGTGTAGGGTGTGGCTCGTGTTATTTCATTCAGTAATTAGACTAATGTGATTCTGATAAATTGGAGTATCACCACGGTAACCAATTCAATGTTGAGATCAATATCTTTCGTGAAACCATGACTTCATACTCAGGTTTGAGCTTCAATGAGGATTTATGGCTTTGTATGTAGGTGGTAGAGTTAAATTCAAACTTTAGTATTTGCAAAATATGGTAATTTGAAGCTTCAAATCTCCTCTTTTCCATTCATTCATTTGGTGTTTGGAGATTGAAGAATGAATGGTGGTTCTGCCAAAAAAATGACCCCTCTTTAGGCAAGAGGCTCATAAAGTTTGGGGGTTGGTGGGTCAGTTCAGCCATTCAAAAGAGGCCAATGGAAACAAAATACATCAAAAAAGTGACGGCAATTTGAGGCTCGTCATACTTTGAATTTTGATAAGGTAACCTATCCAATGAGGAGGATATTGTTCACCCGCAGACATTCGAGGGAAAAAACTTTCGACATGACACGAAACATGAGGAGTAATTGGGAGGAGAAGCCTCAGCCTGCAATTATCAGACCCCTTTTTTATATACCTACTGTACTACTGGAGCCTTATCGACATGTCTATCACATGGGAGGCACCAATCTCACCTAGAGGATTGTATGAATAGCTAAATAAAGAGCTTATCAAGGTCAGACGAGTGCAAGTTTCCCTGACGGTTATGAAAGAGTTTCATGATAATATTTTACTGGTAACCAAAATGCACCAGAAAATTCCAGTCATGACTAAGATGCTTGCCCAAAGAGCTTGCTTTCAACTTCATTCCCCATGTTACTTGGAACTCTCTCCTCATTCTTCGGGGCATGCTTTCAAAAAAGTCTTGATTTCTCTTGAACGAGAAGATTGCTCTCAATTTCCGGAACATTAAGATCACTAACGATTTCGCCAATTCGAAAATATCTTAAATACAGTCAGTCATTCAAACTGTTCCTCGACACAAGATCTTTTACAATGAACAGCTTAGACTCGCTGAGTGATGTTAAAACTACGGCTTGACTAATTTTCGTGACGTTCTTTAGCCTTCTAGAAGAGAAAGGCTTTTCAATCAAGGAGAGTGCTTGCCAAAGAGGTCAATAGGGGGTCAAGTTCCATGTCATTTGTCAAGAAGGAACCTATCTACAGAGAAAAGATTTCCTTAAGGAAGAATACACCACTCATTCAGATAAATATCCAAGCCAAAATGAAACAGCTCGAATATTAAAACAGCACTCTTGAAGCAGCCAAACCCGTTTGGCCATCACACATTATGAGCTCATCACCAATGTACACATGCCTTATCATTTGAATGCCAATTCTTCAAGGCTTGATAGACCTTTAGTCCTTAATCCAGTCTTAAGATGTTCCATTGAACTATCTTATCTGTGGGTTTTAAAGCCTTCTTAGCCCTCTAAACAACATGCAAACATCATGGAACAGAGGAAGTAAGCTGACACCCAATAAGACTTGAAGGAAAGGCTGAATGAAGAACACACTCGGAAATACTCAGGATTGCGGTGCCGCTCCCACAAAATTGGGAGATGGACGCCATGTTATCTATCATAGAGTCATCAAACAATGCTTATCTGACCTTGTTAAGGACGAAAAGTTGATCAGATTGCTCTTTGATTATCTTCTCGGCACCAATTTTCACTGCCCCCACATCGAGGTCTTGTTCTTCCCCTGTTCTCTCACTACACAGTGCAACTCAACTAGCTGGCTACTAGCTTCCTTGCTAGATTGCTTGACTCTTTTAGTACAGTACTTGTGGACTGCTACCACCGCTTCTAACATGCTAGCTAACAAACTATAGCTGCTCTCGTGAGTGAGAAGCACACAAACGAGAATCAGGAAAGAGTGGCAGATGAAGAGGAGCAACTGTGTGTAGAGGAGCGACATTGGCTAGAAGCCGAAAGCTTAAAGAACAACCAAAAGCTCCGGACCGGCTCGGATTATGGACTGACTCCCTCAGAGTTCCACACCTCAAAATCAGGCTTCCTTTTTTGGCGTCAGAAATATGTCAGATAGATTCCTGTGGTGTATGGTGAAAGATATTGTGAACATCCTAAAAGTTATTGATATTTTGGGTAGGTAATTCGATTGCAATTGAAACTGACAAGAGAAGAGATTTTATTTTTGCATCAATGTAAAAATCTAAATTTTAAAAGCGCCGGGTATCTTTGAAGTCAGAGAATGTTAAGTATGCCAGAAAAGAAATCTTCTTATTTGTAGCAACACTGAAGCAATTCCAGGCATCACATATGTGAGTTGTTAAAGTTGACATTCTCAGGCCAAATTGCCAGATGTAGTTCTGCCTGGGCGGCCAGAGGGATTTCTCTCCCCACAAGTGTACAAAGCCAAAGAGAGGCAGTGCAGATTTCCATAGAGAACTTTTCAAGACTTGTTCTGGGCTATGAGTCATGCAAAATTATAAAGTAGATCTGTGGATGACTTGGAACATTACTCTCTATTGGCAATGCCAAGTGTTCTAGACTTCGAATATCAGTTTTATGGTACTTTTGTTTTAACAAATCATTTATGTAGTGAAGTTGACGTTGCCACACCACTATTAGTAGTGCCCAAAGCCCCACCCAAAGCGAATGTTGTGTGCATGAAAGTAGTACTATTCGCTAGAGGGCGTTGGTGGGAAGGATTTAAACTTGCGGTCATATTCAACACTAGAGCACTATAATATTTGAAATATCTGTTCAACTTCATTTGTATTAGTTTGTTTGGAAAAATCACAGATTGTCAACAAGAACGGAATGGATGAGTGTAATCGAACGAATTCAGTTGTGGATTCTGGGGCCAAAATGACTTGGGATGAGTCAGAACTAGGTTCGGACATTTCATAGTTTTAGTTTGCTACGTGAGGAAAAAATTCTTATTTGAATTGGTTGTCAAAATGAAAAAAACGATTTGGCTCACTAACTAACTTTGATTGAATTTTATGGAGGCTGAGTCTCGACTCCGACGTATCCCTAGCTCTTTTGACCCCAGAATCCCCAGCTGAATTCACTCGATTACACTCATCCATTCTTCCTCAAGTTAGCATGAGGAAGATTTCTGTGAGAGACGTAATGGGTGGATTGACTTTATATCGGATAATAATAGTAATAATGTTTATTGCGACTCTTGGTCATGTCAGGCAGGTCAAAACAGAAGTATGAAATAAAATAAAATAAAAATATACATGTATGGTCATATACATGATTAAATGACAATGTCAATGGTTAAAACGTATAAATAGATGAGTAAAATTGTGATACCACAGACTAGAATGCGTTTCAGTGAACATGGAAAAAAAAAGACAGTACGCATGCAGTTGGGTAAGACCGAAAGTTTCCTGCCTTTAGTGCGCTGTTGTATTTTTAGTTTCACACTTTTTATTTACACAAAATGTTTTGAGCATTCTTTTGGCAGGATATCTTGTTTTCAACAATTTTTTGTACGACAATTTTAAATGTGCGAAAATGGCCTCTGAACTTCGTGCTCCTCCAACAAGATCCGGCTCCTCGACATACCGCACTGGTTGGGCAAAGTTATTGTGAAGATGTCTTTTCTCATTTCTGAGGCAAGAATGAATGTCCTCGTTCATCTCCAGGCCTCAATTGGATGGAAATTTCCATTAGGTCAATGCTGTAGAGGCTTTTAGTCAAACAGATTGTGGTGCGTGCCTGTGCTGATGCTGCAGTTAGTAGATTGAAGGCCGTAGTGAAGACCAAAGGTGGTCATTTTGAAAATTGAACATTTGTTGGTCAACGTAAGCAAGGACATCTTAATTTCTCAGGACGAATTACAGAAATACAGCTTAAGGCCTGGCATTGTACTAAAATGAGAGGTTATTTCAAAGCTGTAAATGTTCCGTTGAATTTTCATTGTAGTAACTCGGCCTTAAGTGGTATTCTGTAATATATCCTTCGTTGAGTCATCCTTGACGTAAGGCATCTGGGATTGTAACAATGTGACAACATTTTTGACTGAATGGATATTAAGTGAGTTAAGATACAAAACCCGAGTCTCAGTACCAATACTTCGAGTTTAAATAATTAATTGTAATTATAATTACATTAAAATCTAATTGAATTGAAATTTGAAACTCTTATCTCTAATACTTTTCGTCCATTTTCTCTTTTCTCTTTTGTGTTACATATTGTCTCCTGTTACATATATCTCTATAATTTCTTGCCCAAGTTCTGGTGAAAACAAGCAATAGCTAATTCAGAATCTCAGATTCTCAGAATACATGTATTTGTTCGTGCATATTGATATTTTCTATGCATTTTTTGCCAACTTTAGTTCTTAACATCTTTATCTGCAACTAAGATTACTGAGCCATCAAAATAACAATTATTCCTGAAATTAAAAATCTTCATCATTAGGGACAGGAAGTTTAGACGAATAAAACTGTCAAAATAGACGAAAAAAGACGAATAAAAGTACCTGATTAGACGAATAAAGACGAATAAAATTGCCCGATTAGACGAAAAAAGACGAATAAAAGGCTACATTAGACGAAAAAAGACGAAAAAAACTAACTTACACGACAAAAAAGACTAATGAATTGCCGGTCACGAGGATAAAAAGAGGATTAAAACTGCTGCCCATGAAGTAGACCTAATGTGTGGCCCAATAGAGGACATTAAACCAAGCTTGAAAAATTCACCAATAGATGGGAAGGTTGGGCCAGTAAAGAGAAAAGACTAGATCTCTAGAAAAGACTTGTGAGCTTAGTGCTTAGTACTTGGCCACTCTTTCACGCCGTCTATTGGCAAATTTTTCAAGCTTGGTTTAAAATCCTCTATTGAGGGGAACAGCTACCCCCTTGTGCAAAACGGCAAAATCTATAAAATTAACTAACGGAAAAGTGCCAAATGATCAAGAAATGGTCAATGGTCAACCGTCCTTATTTCAACATTTTCAATAGAGTAATATTTAGCAGCAGGTTTGCTGACACATTAGTTGTTTGCATAGTCAGATAGCCTTTCATTCCAATAGTGGTGACCTTTTCTTTCTGCGTCTGTCAGGAAACTCTACAAGTTAAAATACAAGTGTGGATCATATTTTGCTCGTGCAATAACGCAACTGAAAATCAAACTATTACTTTGGCCCAAGTTTTGGAGTTGAACTTTTTAAAAAAGTGTCTATTTGCTTTAAAATTTGAGAAAAAAACCCAAAAAATCAATTTTTTGACTAATTAGACGAAAAAAGTTGAGTGTAATTGCCGGATTAGACGAAAAAAGACGAATAAAATCCAAATTAGACGAATAAATTTATCGCGACGAATAAGAGTAAAAAAGACGAATAAAGACGAAAAAAGACGAATAAGTTTATTCGTCTAAAGTTCCTGTCCCTATTCATCATCATCATCATCATCATCAACTCTGGGCCCTCCAATATTGGCCTTTGGCCCAAAAGTACAGCGGAAAGGTGGGTACATCGCAAAACTCGGCAAACGAATATTCATCACGAATATAAATGGATATGAGGAAAGTAGTCATTTAGAAACTGAGTATTTTCGAACTGGGTAAGGTTCAACGGACAACTCCGTACGTTAAAACCTGTATGTAAAAAAAAACTCGATGTAAGAATAGTTCCTGATTTTTTTGACCCTGACTTAAATTTACTTTTTAAACCGAATGTTCTTTAAAAAATCAAGAGCTCTTGCTTTGAGGAATGAAATAGCGATCATTCATCACAACGAGAAGGACAAAATGAAATACGTTTACAATAGCACTGCTCGGTTCTGTGGAGTATCTAATCTTCAGCAACAGATGCTTAAACACTCTACCAAATTTCCATTGCAACCAGATTTCCGTGAACTGCAATTTTTTGTCCCGATAATTCCGATGTACCCAGTTAACCGCTGTTCCCACTTTACTGCTCTATCCAGTTGGCCGTTGTACCTAGTAGCCCGCATACCCAGTTTTCCTCATACCCAGATTTCCGTACATCCAGTTGTCTTCTGTTAAACTTTCAATGTACCAAATTATCTTGAAACCATTTTTTAGCATGTCTTTTTAATATTTTTATTTCGTCCAAAGATAATCAATGCTTTCAACATCAAGGTCAAGATCCCAATTTTTCGTTTGAATCTCTCTTTTTAGTTTAGAGAACTCTGATTCGCTCTTGAAGTAGAACTGCGACTCTTCATTGTAGTAATCAATTCCTTTCCACGACCTCAAATCTCCTAAAGCGACCAGATTGGGGGCGAACTTGATGATGTTGTTCGCACTTTCAAGACCCAAAGAAAGATTCTTGTCTGATGTGTTTTTAACCACGAGCATTTCCAACTCGCAAAATGCCTTGGATTCGCAATAAAAGTGCAAATATTCGTCAGTGAGCCAGTTCAATGGTGCCACATACTGGACTAACTTTAGGTTGCCGCGGCATTGAAAGAAATAGGCAAATACGACCTCTGATAGATCTTCAACATACTCCTCGCAAGTTAAATTAAATTCTTCAAGTTTTGGAAAGTATTCATCGTCCGTGTCCAACTGATCCAAATCTTCAATATATTCGGTCCAGATGTTCAAATGGAATGACTGAACATTTTGGCAATATTTTCCAATGGCAGCAACCACGGACCAAGAATAGCCTTCAAGAAGAACCAAATTGATTTTGGTCAAGGTATCCTTCATATGAATGGCAAGGAGATCTAGTCCCGAAATTCCTGTCCAAGTCACGTGAGCTTCGATCTCTTCGAGATTCTCCAAAGTCACGAATTTCTCCAAGTCTTGGTCGTTCATCAACACCCTCAATTTGGATAGTTTGGGACAGAAATGCCGAATACGATCCACACATTCAGGTGTTGGAACCCAAGGTTCCAGGCCCAAATCTTCCTCAGCCCATTCTTCTATATCCAAAATGCCACCACTTCTCATGCTCTCCAATTGGGAAAATTCCGTGACATTCAGTGGATGCTCAAAATCGAGTTCCAAATCGGCACCAAAAATTTGTCCCATTTTCCCGTCATGAATCAATCTTTGGAGTTGGGGTAAGCCTTTTAGCAGTGTAAGATGACCATGGACTGTTGCAAAACTTTTCTTGGGGAGGGTAATTTCAATTAGGTGATACAAGCCCTGTTTATGATTTTGGGGCGTGGCACCCACAATGTATTCTAGAACTAGATCGTTCAAATCTTGGAAGCCCTCAAGGTTCAATATCTTGAGGTTTTTACAGTTATCCACCACAGTAATGAGCGCTCTAGGGTTGTTCCACACTAAGGAAGTCTTTTGTCGATCATTAGTATCCGAGAGATGTCGATCCAAGATGAAGAATTTGGGTTGAAACGATTCCAATTCGTCATTGACATCTTGCAAGTACGGCAAGAATTTATCCCCGAGGTCAAAAAGAGCCTGGTTTTCAGACACATATTCATCACTAGAAACCAAACCAAATGGGTTATCTTCTTCGAAGTCATTTTCATCCAAGTCATTCAAAGGTCCTGATGAGATCACATTGTTTCCAAGTGTCCAAAGGTCGATAACGAACTCTTGATCAATGATCTTGATCTTGGAATGGAGAATCACTTGAAGGAAAGCGCGAAGAAAGTGACATTGAGCTTGCACAATTTCCTTATCATCCCGGTTTTTGTTATCACTACAAGTTAAAAAACCATGGCACGAGATCAAAGACCATGAATACAATTCCTCTAAGACTGATCGAGGTAGGACACTCAGATATTGGCGAATGATATCCAAATGAGGCAAATTATTTTGGCTTTGACTTAAGCAAAATACTAAATGCCTTGAAAAATTGGAATAACAATGAAACGATAATTCTTTGGGTTGTTTCAACGGCGGCATTTTGAGACATGAGATGTCCCTTGTGAGAGAAAAGGTTGTGTGAGTTTTGGATTTGTGCCAGGAAAAATGCGCAAAAGAAAGCTTCAGGTAAAAGGTTTTATTTCTCTAGCATAGGTTGTGAATTTAGGATCATCAAAAATCTGGGCTTTGATTCATTCTAGAATGTTGGCGGCATAAATATCGTTTGCGGTTGGCGAGTATAGATTCCTCGATAATATTGTTTCCCAAAATAAAGTCGGTAGCAATTAGGTTTGCAGCGTTCCACCAATCTTCTCTAAACCATCGATTGATCTATTGAAAGAGAGACGGTCTAAAATTAACTTTAAACCTAGATATAATAATTAACACACATATCACTCGAATGCTTGTATCCGCCGCCCAGTGCATTTGAAAATGAATTGCTCCATCCAACAAAGTAGATCAAGACAAGACAACTTCTCAAGGATTTTTGTACTTTTTTTTATCTTGAACGAGAAGAGCAAATCAGGCTTTAACCACACGAGAGCATGCATGACCTTTGGCTTTGAATAAAAATAAAATAGTTCCCATTTAAACGCACCTGATTCAAACACCTTGAGGTATCCCAAACGCGAGTAAAAATGTTGAAGTATGGTCATAGAACATAACCTGCCTTTTTAGCGCAATTCATGTAGTGAAACTCTTCTCTTCTCAAGCACGGTATTTTTTTTTCATTTGACTTTAGTGTACTCGAAGAATTTGAATATGGTACGTCAAAATAAAGGCTTTTAGGCCAATTGTTGAGGGCATTTGAAAGTAAGGAAGCAAAGTCAAGACAGTAGAAATGATTGTGACTGAATGTAGTCTGAGTCTTAAAGTGTTTTAAGAAAAAATAAGACATTAGTTTTTATTTTTCAACCCAATAGTAAGATGAGGAATCCATGAAATGGAGAAAGGGCTAAAGAACACGAAATTCTATTCAATATCAAGGAAAGGTTCAAGTTAGGCAAAGATGATGAGATTATTCAAAACTGGTCAAACAGTTGCACGGAAAAGTGGTTCAGATTTTCAATGTAAAAGAAAACAAAAAGGAACTCTTCTTTACCTGCCTGGCAATGCCATCACTCAACTGAGCAATTCCGCCATTCGGATTCATGATCACATCCAAAGCCGACGGGGTAAGATGAGCCATTGCAGCCCATGGATACTTTGCCGTCTGATGTCGGGTCATTGATCCTAAAAATAAGCAAAACCAGGGTGAGTCAAACTCAAGTTTTTTAACAAAGGCCGGCCTTTTCTTACTATTCAAAAACCGGAAAAGGGCTTCTGGTCGCTTTTTGTCGCCCCAAGCATGTCTGACCTCGGACCAGATTTTGTCGTTGTAGGCCGAACTTGGATCATGTGAGTAGGTCAGGATCAATGTCTTGTTGGAGTCCCACAATTGCCTTGGGGTCACATCTCGTCCGAGCCAATCTCCAGCCATAAAGTCCCCCAATTCACCGTCCAGATACCTCAATAATTTGCCGTGAGCCACGCCATCCTATATAAACCATCAAAAATATTTTGCAAGGCAAAAGTAAATGATCATATTTCAACTTTTAATTAATTCAAAGGCGTTCCTTTGAATCTGTCTGTTATCAGTTGCCAGACCTGTGATGTAATTGTACTTGAAATTACGTAATTGCAATACATTTCCAAGAAATTGTAATGAGTTACATTTGAAATCAAAGTAATTGTAATTAATTACATTTAAATCAAAGTAATTGTAATTAATTACATTTTAACCAATGTAATTGATATTTTTAAATTACAACTTACAATTACATTTCCATATACATTAAGTTCTACAAATCAAGTTCTGAGATTATTTTTTTCACTGGTTTTCTCTGCCTCTCGAATGTCACTT